>JAADWA010000521.1:0-21932 GCA_023335935.1 Pythium phragmiticola
CCCCCCCCCCCCCCCCCCAGAGCTTGGTGACCAGATGGAACGCGGTCGGACGTCTTGGACGGCTTCTCGGTGCTGCTCTTTATCGCGTACGCCGACGTGGTCCGTGCCCGTGGCTCCATCGAGCTAGTCGCTATCGCAAGAGCCCTTTGAAAATCTTGGGAGGAGTCGCCGACGTCTCACAAGATCCGTTGTTTTCTGGGTTGTGTGTGTGTCGGTTCAAGTAGACTGAAGTCGACTCAACTCGTTTCGGTTAAACACCGGTTTAATCGGTTAAAGTCGGTTCAGATTCGACTTGTCGTGCGTGCTCAGCTGGCCCCGTTTTGTAATAAATTCTAAATAACGGCCGCATTTTGAAAGTTCCCCTAATTGTGCAAACAACTGAATTTAGTTATACAACTGTTGGGGGTGTTCACAGTGAGTGATGGTCGCAGTAGGGTCCGCATTTGAGGGACCCAGATCACAATGAACCTCATTGGCCTCACGCAGCCGCCACTGCTCACGGCGGTCACCTGCGTTCTGCAGCGAAGGGCGCCGCTCGTCGCCGCGCTCGACCACGTTGCTGCGCTTCTTGACGCATTTCTCGATATATCAGTACATTTATCACTTGATGCCGCGGCCAAGAGCGGCATCGCCTTCCTCTTCGATCGCGTTCTGAAGCGCACGCTTTCGCCTGGCATTTCCTCAGTCAGTGACGAGATCGTGATCGAGTACCGACTTAGCAAGGCCCTGGAACAAGCTGTGGGGCATGGCCATCTCGCGATCGTCCAGCACATCCATGCCGTGCACATGCAGCCGCTCTCGGCGCGCGTGCTACGCCTGGCGGCGGACAGAGGACACCTCCCCATTCTCCAGTGGATGCTTGCTCATCGAACCGACGCGCTGTGCATCCCCGAGCCAATCCCGGACCCAAAACGTGTCGCGGCGGGTCTGCTCAACTGCTGCATGCACCACGTCTACCAGCACGCCATTAACACCAAGCATCTCCATGTCATTCGGTGGCTGTTTGAAGCCGGATACATTGAGTCGCTCCGCGGCGCCGGGGATACCGCCGCGCTTGCCGGGGATCCGGACACAGTACGCTGGGTGCACGCACAGAATGTCGCCGGCAGCTTCAGCGCGAGCGCGATCGACAGTGCCGTTCGCGCCGGACGGCTGGATATTGTCCAGTTCCTGATCGAGAATCGATCCGATGGGTGTATGTCCGCGGCCATAAACGACGCCATCCTCGGCGACCGCGACGACATTCTGCAGCTGCTTCGTGCAAGCGGTATATCGACTGAAGACGTGCCGTGGGCACTCGTACGCGAAGCTGGCGAGCTGGGCCGGCTCGATATTCTGAAATGGGACCACTACGCCATGCACGACGCGCGGTACCTCGACTCGGCGATGAGCGCCGCGGCCGAGAATGGCCACCTGCACGTCGTGCAGTGGCTCGCACGGAATCGTGGCACGGCGTGTCGGCTGACGGCGCGTGCTCGCGCTGCCGCGAACGGCCACCTCCAAATCCTCAAGTGGGTCAACAATGAAGGCAACGGCGAATGGGGCGTCGATATTATGGACCGCGCAGCGCAGAGCGGTCAGCTCGAGATTGTCGAGTGGCTCCACACGCAACGCTCGGAAGGCTGCAGTACGTTCGCAATGGACGGTGCCGCTGCGAACGGCCATTTGGAAGTCGTCCAGTGGCTCCATACGAACCGATCGGAAGGCTGCACGACCGGCGCGATGGACCGCGCCGCTGCGAACGGCCATCTCGCGACGGTGCAATGGCTCCATGCAAATCGCGCAGAGGGATGCTCGACGCTCGCGATGGACCGCGCAGCGTCCTTTGGCCACTTGCACATTGTCGAGTGGCTCCACGCGAACCGCAGCGAAGGCTGCTCGCGAGACGCCATGGACAGCGCCGCGGCCGGGGGTCATTTGGACACGGTCATGTGGCTCCACACACATCGCACCGAAGGTTGTTCACCACGCGCGATGGATGCAGCGCCCCTCCATATCCTGAAGTGGCTCCACTATAACCGCACTGAAGGTTGCACGACAGCAGCAATGAACCGAGCGGCCACCAACGGAGACCTCCCCGTGTTGGAGTTTCTGCACGCACACCGCAGCGAAGGATGCACGGCCAGTGCCGCCGTGCAGGCCGCGCACCGCGGTCACACATATATTGTGCAGTGGTTCCAGGAGCGGTATCCGGACATGTACGACGCCGATGCCGTGACCAGAGCTGTGCAATCCCGTAGCGACAAGGTCAAGCGGGGGCGACGCTAGCTGGCTCATGGATACAGTTTGGATGCTTTTGATTGGCCTAAAATAGCTTATTTTTAGTCATTCGAGGAACGCCTATAGTCACTCTTCCGGGGATTCTGCGTCAGTGACACCCGTAGTTCCACCCAAAAGCGAGTGGCGCATAAAGCAAAGGAGGCCGAGCCACCGTTCCTCTGCGCGTGTGTGAAGGAGCCCACGCATCCAGTTGATCTAGACGCCATGTCCGTGTACGATGAGGTCGAGATCGAAGACATGGAGTTCAACGAGGCCGAGCAGGTATATTACTATCCGTGTCCGTGCGGTGACAAGTTCTTCATCACGCTCGAGGAGCTCTACGACGGCGAGGACATTGCAACGTGTCCGAGCTGTTCGTTGACACTGCGCGTCGTGTTTGATGAAGACAATTTGCCCGAGCTCAAGGAAGATGACGACGAGGAGGACGGCGAGGTGCCGTGAAGAAGAAGAAACGCTTGCGCCAAATGTATTTATTGTCGAGTCCGGAGAGAGAACTGCAATAGAGTCGAGCAGTTCATTGCATGAGTCTATGGTGCCCCGCCTTCTCCAAACTCTCCCTCTCTCTCTTTCCTCCTTCAGCAGCAGCTCTCTTTCGGTGGGGGTTCCACCGCATGGCCCTGGATCTTGAACGCACATCCTGACGGTCGCGAGCCGCCCGCACTCATGTCCTTGGAACGTTCGTAGATGCGCAGGATGAGCGCCTCGAGCGCCTGCGACACGCTGGTCACGCCCACCGTCTTTTCGTACTCGACCGTTTTCTTCGGCACGGACCGCAGGAGGTCGGGGACGTGGGTGGTCTTCTCGGCGAGCTCGAAGAGCTCACACGAGTTCATGAGCGCGGACGCACGCGCATACATGAGACTGTTGGCGATACGAAACGGGATGGTCGCTTCCAGTGGCGTGTCGTGGAGCCACGCGAGTCCGCCGGTGGGCTCCTTGAAGACGCTGTTGGCGAGCAGCCGCTTGACTTCGTCTTCCTGCACAAATTCGGCTGGTCGTTCCGTGGCCTTGGCGTCGAGCAGGTCCGTCTTGTTCTCGACGAGCATGACGGCCGCGAGCAGGTCCGGGTCGACATTGTCTTTGAGCGCACGCAGCCATTGGTTGCCACCAGGAACCCCAGGGTACACTTCTTTGAATGTACTCTTCTTGGTGATATCGTAGATGATCATTGCACCTTGTAAAATCACGGTCCAATGTTACCAAGTGCACAAGGGGATCTCTTCCCAACCACGCAAAGGGCTCCTACCGTTGGCGCGGCGATAGTGCGAGCTGGAGATCGCCTGGTATCGCTCCTGGCCAGCAGTGTCCCACACTTGGGCACGAATGAACTGGTTGGGCTGGCCAAACTTCCAATCAGGACGTTGCACTTTGACTGGGAGGAGCATATGGGGTGTGGGTGAGTCTTCTTGACTGAGTCTTGGTCACTGCAGTTTACTCCAAACCTGTGACAAACTCGGGCTGCAGCGTGGCCTCGCTGTGCTTGTCGAACTGCTGCCCGCGCGCGGCGACCGCCAAAAGATTCGTCTTGCCGACAGCTGCCGATCCGATGAGCACGACGCGGTAGAGGAACTCACCGCCACGCGTGGGCGATGCCGGCGGCGACGGCGCGGACGCAGCGATCTCGGCGGCAGAAGCGACAGGCGCCGACGTCTCGACGTTCATTTTCTGCGTTACCTCGCTGAATTCGCCCACTGATAGCTCTCCACAAGCCCACTATTACTGTAACGACAACAGACAGAGAACTCCATCTCGCTCCCTTTGCCCAGAATAGCTCTGTGCCTGTTGGGTATTAAATGATACAATACCCGCTTATCCAGGATATACAGCAAATATCGATTTAGAAAGGTATCAAATGGGAGAGACCACCAGCGAACGGTGGGGCCAGCGTGAACGGGAGAATTGCAACTCGTCGGAAGAGAATCAAGATGGCCGAGCCGCGCAACCCGACGCTGCCGCGCTTCCCCGTGGTCGTGCAGCACCCGACGTACGCTGACTCGCGCGCCAACTTCAATGGCTCCGACTACCTGCGATGGGGCGGTCTGACCGCGCTCTCGTTCCCGCTGGGCTACGTCTTTGGTGCGTGATGATCCCCCCGCTCTCCAGGAGCTCTTTTGGAGCCCTTCGCAAAGGAAGAGGCTTGCGGTACTGACAAGGACTGTGGTGGCGTATTGGTGTAGGCATCAAGGTGCACAAGCGCGTGGCTGTGCCGTCGATGGTCGTGACGGGTATCCTCGGCTCGTTTGGTGGCTTTTTGTTGGCGTACCAGAGCTCGTCGTTCCGGCTCCAGGGGCGCCTCGAGAACACCGGCGAAGTGCGGAAGTACATCCCGGCGCAGGAATAAACTCGCTGCTCCTGCTTCTCCAGCATGCACACAAATATCAAAGCGTTTCTCCCCTGTTTGAAGAGCTCCTCAACCAATTTCCATTGGCCACGTCACTGTATCCAGGTCCACAATCTCGTCCCGACATCTACAGATTTTTATCCATGCCAATTGCCTTCATCGATCCATTGATACACAACGCCATACTCCAGTCCCATAATCCTATCCAGCCCAATACCCGCATGTGCACCGAGCTCTCCATTCCTGGCGCTGGAACTCACTTGTTACTTCAGCAACTGCCACTTTTTAGCGCTACTTCATATCGCTACTTCAGCTATGTGGTCCACGTATGTACCAATTGGATGGTACTACTGTTTAAAACACTCTCCATGAATGGAGCGAAATGGCTGGCTGGTTGGCAGGCGCTGGTCGCGAGCAGCTACAAGTGATCTCGAGCCATTCGCATTCGTCAAAGAACCCCAGAATCCACCATGGAACACGTTGACCAGGTACCGTCCCGCGCGTCTCCCTGACCGGAGGGAGGACGAAGACCACATGAGAGAGATCTTCAAGGGCGAGCGCGACCTTCCCAATGACCGACGCAATGTCTACGGCGCGTGATGCATCCTCAGCAACCCGGCGGCGTGGCCAAGCGTGCCGTCGATTCGATCAGCAACACTGCCAGGCGAAAGAGTGTGGAGGAGAAGAGAGAGAAAGAGAGAGAGACGCGGGAGAATCTTCTCGGTCAGCAAAACCAAGTGTGTGCGACACCGCGCCAAGTGGACGACCATGGCTAGCTAGTTGGTGCGGGTGATGGCCCACCAAGGCTGTAATCCATCGCCTGTCGTATGCCGTTAAGGGGATCGTATTCCCCTTCTAGTGCACCAGGCCGCATGGGTATGGGGGAGTAGCGAAGCATCCGCTTGCTCTTCCCCTCTCCTTCTCTTTTGCAATCTAAATCCGATTCATCATCGGGATCGAATCGATCGTTCGCGACTGGGCGGCCACGCGGAAAGGTGCTGCAGGGAAGGTATCCACGCCGACGACGGCGGTCGAGACAACGCGCACGCCTTGTGTGTGTACTGCCGTCTCGGTCGCTTGTCGTTGGGGGGAAGGAAAAGGCGTGCCTGCCTTTGTGTATCTCTTTTGGTTGTCCTCTTCTCCTTGCCTCTTATCCGGCTGGTAGTCTCTTGCGGTTGGATCTCACACGCTTGTCGCTGCCCTATTCTAGAACGAGCGCGCTTTCCAGAAGCAGGACGGTGTCTTCCTCGCCAGCAAGAAGTTTGCCGGCAAGAAGAACGGCCCGCGCTGGTACAAGGAAGTCGGTCTTGGCTTCAAGACGCCCAAGACGGCGATCGAGGGCCACTACGTCGACAAGAAGTGCCCCTTCACGGGCAACGTCGCGATCCGCGGCCGAATTCTCAAGGGCGTCGTGCTCTCGACCAAGATGAAGCGCACGATCGTCGTGCGTCGTGACTACCTCCACTTCGTGCGCAAGTACAAGCGTTTCGAGAAGCGCCACAAGAACGTGTCGGCCCACGTGTCGCCGGCGTTCCGTGTCAAGGAAGGCGACGTCGTGACCATTGGCCAGTGCCGCCCGCTCGCCAAGACGGTGCGCTTCAACGTGCTCCAGGTCGAGGCCGCGTCCGAGACCAAGCCCATCAACGTGCGCAAGCAGTTCCGCCAGTTCTAAGCGCCGTCCGTTGCTTACTGAGTGAGGACAAGGCCTTTCGAACCATGCCAACATGAATTCCAACGGGGGTTTTCCAAAATCTTGTTTTTGAAGTCGTTTATGATGAAACAGGGTTTATGTCAAATTTTAGGGGTTTATGTCAATCCAGAAGTGCGCGCATGTACTCACATGGAGGCACGACGCCCGGAAACAGGAGCGCCATGCGGTTGATGATTCGCGGTGCCAGCACGGGCGGCGGAGGAGCACGAGCTTCATCGTCACTGTAGTAGTACTCGTCACTGCTCGTCTCTCCCTCCTCTTCTTCCTCCTCAATCGCAGCGAGGGCATGCTCTTCCTCATAGTGATGCCGTCTTGCCTTGCCGTCGCTGGCATCTTCCTCGTCCTCCTCTTCCTCGCTGAACTCGTCGTATTCGTCTTCCGGCTGCACTTCTGGCTCTGGTTGCTAGCTGCTTTTCCCGCCAAATAACCGCGTCAAGAAGCCCGACGATGCGGCCGCCGCCGACGATGGCGACGCTGCCGTTTGCACCGACGACGACGTATTGGCGTTGGCAGTGGCCGGTCCCGCGCCTCCATTCGCACTGCCAGCACTCGTCTTTCTCCGTCCGCCTCCACGAATGGGTCGGATCACACCTTCCGTATAAATCGATCCGCCACGCAGTGTCTTGATCATGCTGCTCTGCGAGGACGACGACGCCAACGACTCCACGGGCGTCGCCGCCGAGCTCTGTGCAAACTGTTCAAAGTGGGACCGCTGGGCGCCTCGGAAATCGGCAATCTGGTCGCGCAAATGCGTCAATTCTTCCACGTGCTTTTCGGCCTGGAGACGCATATTGCCAGCCATAATGCGGTTGTTGGCCTCGACCTGCTTGATGCGTTCGTCGCGAAGCGCAATCTTCTTCTTGGCCTCGGCGAGCTCGAGCTCGAGCGACGCGTACTTGCGCAAGAGCTGGCGATGCACCGCCACGAGTTGCTCGAGCTTTTGCTGGATCGACCGCATGTGCTGCCGCTCGCGGGCCGACATGCCGCTCGGACCGGCAAACGCCGTAGTGGTGCCATTGCCATTGCCATTCTCTAGCCCACCTCCAGTGGCATTGGCCGAACCAGTGAGCTGCAGTTCGAGTTCGCGGATTTGGGTCTTTTTGCGCTCGAGATCCTCCAGCAGCCGGCCCTTCTCGCGTTCGGCATTCGACTGCAGCATGTGGTACTCCTTCTCGTACTTGCGCAGTTCCTCTTCGAGAGCAATGCAGCGAGCTTTCGTATCGACCGACTCCTTCGAGCTCTCGCCCGCTGAGGAGGCCGAGAGCGCGGGCGCCAGGACGGTCACACCAGCCACTGCCTCTGGGACGGCAGCCACACTGCCGTCTTCAGCATCAGCCTTCAATTCACCTCCTGCGTCCTCGGACACCACGAGGCTCGAGTGGGTCGAGCCACTTGCCGCCTCGGCGACCGCAGAGAGTCGTCGTGGCGAACTAGGCGCCGGTGGCGGTGCCGTCGGTGTCGGTGTCGACGGCAACTCGTGCAAGAGCGTCTCGTACTCGCGCTGTACTTTCTCGGCATGGATCACGAGCTCTTGGTGCTCGAAATGGAGCCGGTCAAATTCACCGCGGATATCCGTGCACAGCGTTTCGCTCTGGAAGAGCTTTTCTTCCAGTGTCTTGATGAGCGCCTCTTTTTCATTGCGGAGCTCACTGGCCGCGAGCTGCGTCGCGTCCAATGCCACCTTTTGCTCCTCGCACTTGGCCGACAAGAAGCGAATCTCCTGCGCGCGGCGTGTCGACTCGGCCTTCTCTTCATTGAGCTCTTCCTCTAATTGCGTTACGCGTTCTTGCAGCTCCTCGAGTGCCTGAGCCGCACGGATCGACGACGATCGCCGCGTACGCTCCGGCGTGGGCTCGCTCTCGGTACTCGCTTCTTCTGTTTCTTCTCCTTCTTCCTCGATCGAAGCTGTCGACGTCTCGAGCTTGAGTTCCAGCTTCGCGACGCTCCGCCGCGCACCGGCGCCAGTCGCTTTAAGCGACTTGCCCTCTTTCTTCATGTCCACACCGAGACTCGCGAGCCGTGCCTCCAAGGCGATAATGTACGTCTGTTGGGAACTGATGGTCTTCTCCGTCCGCGCGAGCATGAGCTTGTACTCTTCCACGCTACGCTGCTCGTTCACCACCGCCTTGTTCTTGATTGACTTGGCCCGATTACCAAACCGCAGCGTCGACAGCGTCTCGGACGTATTGTAGCTGCTCGGCGAGACATTGATAATGAGGTTCGTCTTGGAGTTCCCACCGAGCGATTCTTGGAGCACGCGCGTGAGCTTGCTATCGCGGTACGGGATATGGGTCGCACTGGAATCCGTCAGCGCATTAATCACATTGCCCAACGCCGAGAGCGACTTGTTAATAGTCTTGGCTTCTTCGAGCTGCTTGCCCGAGGCGCCCGTCTTGCGCACCATCTCTGAACCGGCGAGATCGACGAGGTAGAGCTTCCCTGCCTTGTTAGCTTGGTTCACGAGGTTGCGCTGCACGAGCGTGACCATAAACACACTGTGCGATCGGGAACTGCCTTCATTCATCCCCGTCGCAGCGACTGCACGGTTCGCAGCGCCGTCGCGCATGGTCGACAAGAGCTCATCGTCGCTCGTGACTGAGATCTCGGTCATGCCCTCGACGAAAATGCCGCGCTGCGTGTCTTCGCGCACTTGCAGATTCACTTTCGACTTGTGCGGATCCAACAGATCGCGGATGCGCTCCATGTAAATCTCAATGTACGATACCTTGACGATAAACTCGATATTCTCGTCGGCGGCCATGACATTGTTGAATATCTCGGTCGCCGTGCGCGGGATAATACCGCGCAACTGCGGGTCGTCGATCGACGCGCCTTCCATAGTGTACGTCTTGCCCGACGACGTCTGCCCATAGGCAAAGATCGTAGCATTGTAGCCGTCCATGAGATCTAGCAGGGAATAAGAAAATACGCCAATTAGAATTCAATTCAATCCAATTCTCACATTCATTGAATGAAGTGCCAAACCTTGCACGACGGGCCGCGCGACGCTGTCAAAGACTTCTTCCTGGCCGACTTCTTCGCCAAACACGTGGTCGTACGTGTATGTCTGGCCGCCATCGGCCGTCTAGTGCACCACGCACGCAAAAGGAATATTAATATTCCAAAGTGGTACGGGGTATTTGCTTCTGCTGCTGTACCTTGACTTCAAGTTGGTTGCCCATGACCAGCACGGCCCGCTTGGCGCCGCTCATGTGGAGCTCCTTGTTGTTTTGCGGCCGCACGCGGCAGCACACGCGCACGTTCGACCGTGACGCATCACTCTGTGGGGACCATCCATATACAGAGAGAGAGAGAGAGTGAGTCTCATGAAGAAAAGAAAAAAAAAACGCAGATGTGGCCATGCTGCTGTGCACAGATAACAGTCCACGGCATGAACGACCGACGTACGCTCGTGCTGGAGAGCGAGGTCGTGGATGCCGACGACTTCATTTGTTGGAAATCTCGCGATGGGGAGCGGTGGCTCGCCAACAAATACGGGTGGGGCGCGCGTGTCGCCAGGACTTTTCGCCAACTTCTTCTGTCGTGTTTGGGCGAATGCCGGGAAAGAAGTGACAAAGGAGCCACACGTACTTAGTGAAAATGCAACGGAAATTGAAGCGTACTTAGCCGAGACCTCCTAGCTCACTTTTTGACATTTTCGACAGCTTGCGGAGCGCGCACTTCCAGCAGCACGGGCAAATGGACATCGGGCACGTACTCTGTGTGGTGGGAGGCTTGGAACGCGTTGTGCTTGCGTGTGATCTCTGGGTCGTAGTCGCGAACAACTCGGACCTGCAGTGTGTACCGTGGGGACGCTGCGACGGTGGCGAAGCGTTCCATCGAGCCGTTGCGACTTGGCTGAAGAAGGAAACACACGCCTGTCGACGGCTTGAGCAGCTCCTTGACAGTGTACGCGAGGTCTTCGTGGAAGTCTTCAAAGAAGAGGCAGTCGCTCGCAAAGAGGAGGTCAAACTGATGTCGTTTCGATGGTGGGAACGCCGTCGAACGGTCCCAACGAAGGCGTTCGGCCTGTAAACTGGACGGTGACGGCGCGGGAACAATACCCTGCGAGGTGTTTTCCTTGATGCAGAGCTTGAGGTTTTCCACAGACTGTGGGTTCCCGTCGGTCACGAGCATCTGCTGGATGGAGTCTCCATTGTGGGCCATGAGTCCAAGCGACGCCAGGCCCGCCATGCCGGCGCCGAGCTCACAGCAGACGATTGGTGAGCCGTTCACGGCCGCCAAGGATCGGCAGGTCTGCTGCTTGAGCATATACGACAGCAAGATCTGCTCGGACGGCCACGTACGGATGTTGCCCGTATTATCCACGCCGTTGTTGAGCTTGTGGCTGAACAGCTCTGCAAGTGAGACCGTCTGGCGCTTTTTCTTTTCGTGGACAAGCACGCGCTTGCAGACTTCGCCCTTCGTGATTGCGTACGCGCGCCACTCAAAATTGACGGCAGCGGGCTGCACCGTTGCGGTCTTTTCACGTGATTCACTCGCGAACTGCGGGAAAAACTCGGTGGCGAGCGACGACGCTGTCGAGTCGCTGGTCTCATCGCGCGTTCGGGAGACCAGCGCGTTGCGAAGCACGCGCCAGTGGCGTGCGGTCTGTGCAGGCGCATTTGAAGTCGCTGTTGTCGTCGGTGGAGACGATGGGGCCGGTGCCGGCTTCGCCGCGGACGTCTCATTCGCGCCGTCTGAAGAGCCCGCCAACGCCATGGTCTCGTTTGCCAAAGTTGCAAGTAAGTTAACCGGACGAACCTATTAACTCGAAACTCGTACTTTACCGAGTGTTTGAGCCGTACTTAGAAACGATGCGTACTTAGCGATAGATAGGATCGCAGAGTCGAAGCTGTTCTTCACCGACAAGCGAAACAAGGGGGGAGCTACATAAAGAGACATCCGCCAAGATGCCGCTCGAATCGACGATGATCTGGTGAGGAAGCACTGCATTATAGACGCGCAATACGTCCTTCATGAAAAGCGGAGATCCGGGCGCTCACGTGTGGCTACTTTGTTGACGCTGGTGTCGCTTCTACGCTTCGTAATCGCCTCGGGAATGCCGTGGATATCATCAGCCTAGACAACTCGGAATGGATGCGCAATGGCGACTACATTCCGACACGTCTCGAGGCCCAGCACGACGCCGCGAATTTGCTATGTGGTGCCAAGACGCAGTCCAACCCAGAGAGCACGGTCGGCATTCTCACGATGGCCGGCAAGAGGTGCGCTGGATACTGAATCACCCCACCCATATCCCCCCCCTGACACGCGTATCGTCTTGTAGCGTGCAGGTGTTGGCGTCGCCCACGGAAAACATGGGCACGCTGCTCACGGCCGCCCACAACGTGTCGATCGGCGGCGCCGTCAAGTTTTCCAATGCGCTGCAGGTCGCGCAGTTGGCACTCAAGCACCGCCGCAACAAGACGGGTTCGTAGTCCCTTCCCTCCCATCGGTTCTGCTGGGATTCCCGTTGGCACTGAACTCTATTGAAACGCTTGTAGGTGCCCAGCGTGTCGTGGTGTTTATTGGCTCACCGATCGACGAAGACGAGCGGGCGCTGACCAAGATTGGCAAGCTGCTCAAGAAAAACAACGTACGTTGGTGGCGACTCCCTCTCCCGAGGTTTTGACCAACACCTCCTGCTTCATTGACTGTGCTGTAGATTGGTGTGGATGTGGTGAGCATGGGCGATCTCGAGTACAACGCGGCCAAGCTCCAGGCGTTTGTGGACGCTGCCAACAGCAACAACAACAGCCACTTGGTCACGGTGCCGGCCGGCGTGCTGCCCTCGGATGTGCTCGTGTCGTCGCCTGTGATCCACGGTGACGAAGGCGGCGCGATGGGTGGCATGGGCGGCGGTGCCGGCGGCAATGCCTTTGAAGACTATGGCGGCGTGGACCCGAGCATGGACCCCGAGCTCGCGCTGGCTCTTCGTGTCTCGATGGAAGAAGAGCGAGCACGACAGGAGGCACTCCAAAAGAAGGCCGCCGAAGAAGCCAAGCAGCAAGAAGCAGCGGCAGCCGCAGCCGCGGAACCGGCTGAAGAAGCGACGTCAGCGTCACCGAAGACGGAGGCGGCTCCGCCAGCGGTGGCTGCTGCTGAAGACATGGAAGTCGATGCGGCGGACGCTACGTCCGCGGCCGGTGCGCCGCCGCCGGCCCCGGCCGCCGCCTCCACACTGCCCTTCATGGACGCATCTTTCATGGGCTCGCTGCTCACGCAACTGCCGGGTGTGGACCCGAACGACCCCAAGATCCAGGCCGCGATGGCGCAGCTGAACCAGGGTGGCGAGAAGAAGGACGAAGAGAAGAAAGAAGACAAGTAAGTAGACCCCATGCATAGGCCGCTTCAGTCTCGATGGCACTATGGGACGACATGAGCTAGCAGCACTGCGTGGACCACGTGAGGTAATGCTAAGTACATTGCTCACAATGTTAACCTCTTTCACGTGCCAATCTCTTTGCAGTTAGCGTTCGGCACGCTATCGGACAAAAAAGTATCGGATCTCTTCGTCTTGGTATCTGATACCGATGCAAAGAAAGGAGAGGGATCAAAGAGGTCAAATAATCCAAATGGAGAAAAGTCTGGCCCGTGCTTCCTTTCGACACGGGCCTTGTTCGCAATGGCTTGTCTTTCATCGTTAGTATATGAAAATACACAAACTCCCTTGTCGATCTGATAAATAGTAATACCACCTCTTGTGCTGTGGGCTGTGCTGGCGAAAGGGTGTGGCATGGCACAACCCGGTTCCTCCCGCCGCGTAGATTCCTCGTGTCTCTTGTGCTAACTGTGAAAATGTAAAGGGTGCCTCGACTTCAATCTCGGGCAGTGGGGCTTTAAATCTTGATGCAAATGGCCTCGACTTCGATCTCGGGCTTCTCATCGTCTTTCATCGACTCGTTCGCGCCGCTGCTGCAGCTCGTGCTGCTTGGCTGGCTCTCTGTGCGTGGGGTCGTCGCCGCCGAGGACGTCGGCGTGCTACTCGCTTCTCCACCACTCAGGTTCGCCACAACGAGGCTTGGTCGCACGTAATCAAAGCCGGCAAAGTCGCGTTCGTACCCGGCCCCCGCGACATCCTCGGCGATATAAATCTGGTGCGGCTGCTCGGTAAACTGCGGGTCGAAATTGTTGACCAGATTGTCGCCCGCCGGACCGGGCAGCAAGGGCGGGGCGATCTGCTTCTGGAGCACCTTGTCCCAGTCCACACCCTTGAAGAAAGCGTGTGCCTTGAGCTCGGCAACGCCGTGCTGAAAGCCCAAGCGGTCTTCTTGCTTCTTCTCGAGCAGTCCCACCAAGAGGCTCTTGAAGTCCTTCGAAATGTTGTTTGGGTACCGCACGGCTTGGTACAGAATCCGCTGGTGCGTGCTCTTCTGGCTCGACTGTGGAATATAGAACGGTGGGTACCCGGCCCGTAGCTCAAAGAGAATGCAGCCAAACTGCCACATATCCACGGGCAGTCCATGGCCGCCGGGGTAGCGGCCGACCATCTCGGGCGGGAGGTACGTGTCCGTGCCGCACATGGTCTTGGTGCGTCCGGCCCGCGAGTCGAGCCGTTTGGCGAGCCCCATGTCGGCGAGCTTAATGTGGCCGTCCGTGTCCAGCAGCACATTTTCAGGCTTGATGTCGCGGTGCATGATGCTCATGTTGTGCATGTGCTCCAGTGCCAAGAGTAACTCGGCGCCGTAGAACTTGACCACGTCTTCGTTGAAGCAGCCGCCATTGTTTTGCATATGCAAAAAGAGATCGCCGCCGGGCATAAATTTGGACACGAGAAAGACCGACTTGCCGCGCGCAAACGCATAGTCGAGGCCAATGATAAACGGGTGCTCGGCGACCCACTCCATGACTGACCGCTCCGTGTACACGACCTTGGCCTTGACCTGGTTGAGCTTCATCTCTTTGACGGCGTAGAGCTGCTGGTCGGCACGCGCGCGCGCGAGAATCACGCGTCCGTAGTGGCCCTTGCCCAGCACTTTGAGCGTCTCAAAGTCGTCAATGCACGGCTTCTGCCGTTGGATCGTCGCTGCGAACTGCGCAAACTTGGCGCGGTCCTTTTCCGAGTCGGCGGCAAAGTAGATCGAGCCTTTGCCGCTTTCCGGTGTGACGCAAAACACATAGCCGGTCGCGTCGTCGTCAAGGAGCCGCACCGAAGCGGTGGCGAGGTTCAAGTACTTGAGCCCGCTGGATGACGCGGCAGCCGCGATGATCGCTGAGCTGCTGGCGGCGGCCGAAGTGGAAGAAGAGGACGACGCGAGTTCCTCCGGCTTTGTCACGCGGTAGTAGAGCATGTACGTCGACTTGATCATGATGCAGTACTTATGCGAGCCCCAGACGGGCAACAACTGCCGCTTCTTGCGGAAGACGTTGATGTAGGTCGACGGCAGGGACTGGATAAACTGCTTGCCTTCGTCGCTGAGGGTCTGGTCCTTGCGACCAAAGACATTGAGCACCATTGTTCTCGGGTTCTTTGAGTCACTGTGGGGGTTGGAGGCAAGAGAGCGAATGATATGGAGCGGTTGGCAAGAGGAATCGCGTTCCGAGGTCCCGATGATTGTCAATGCAGGAAGACACAAAGAACGCGGATAACCAGCGCCGATCTTTCTCGCCCTAGAGTCCTGGTTCCAGCTGGTGTGGTTGGTGAGTGGATCTCCTGGAAATAGTATGGGATAAAACTCCATGAAGAAGAAATGCCAGTCTGATGGATGGCCATTATCATTGCAAGCGCAACATGAGAGAGGGATCAGCGACTGTCGCAGCAACCAAGGTCGTTGAACTTGATGCCCAGACATGCCTGAGTCGGATCGCGAATCCAGGCTATTCATAGGTGGACTATCAGCCAATAAGAGAAGATTGCGCGAATAAGATCCTTATGATTGGCTGTTCGTCGAGGGTATCAGATACCGAGGCGAGGGGGTCTAGAGTTGAAGTTGCCCTGCACGGCCCAACACCAAAAGAAAGACGAGAGGGAGTTTTACTTCTCGCATGTGCGAAAGGTGAAGGTGAACGTATAATTTGCTGGTAGTAGTAATCTCCACGAATTCTGTTGTACAATATCTACATGAGGTTGCAGTCGTTGCTCTGTCGTCGCGCATCGCCTCGCGAGGGCGGCGCCCCACGGTTCGGCACGTAGCCAGTGTGTCGTTGCTGATTATACTCTTGCCGCAACGAACCTGACGGAACAGTGTGTGGCGGTGCATATTGCGTTTGTCCGTGAGGTTGCTTGCCTTGGGCCTGAGCTTGCTGAAGCTGGCGCTGTTGGGCATAGTACATGGCAGCCTCCTGCTGCGCCTGCAGCTCGGCGTCTGACAGCACGAGATCACCGTTGGCGTTCATCACGTACGGTGTGTCGCCCTCACTGCTGCTGTGCGGTCCCTGCGATGGCGGCTGCGAGTCGTACCCCTCGGACTGTTCGCGTGGCGCGTACCGGATCGGCGAGTGCGGCAGCGTCGCAGTTGTGCCAGCCACTGCCGGCGGCGGTGCTTGTGCTGGAGGGGATCGGCGGGCGTTTGCGAGGGCCTCTTCTTCTTGCTGGAGTTTGAGCGCAAGCAAATAATCGGGGTCCTGTTCCGACGAATGGAGATCCTCCTGGGACGTCGTGCGTTCCTCGTCCGCATTGGTCTCAGACAAGGGCACCGACAGGCCTTCAGTGGCTTGGGGCGGTACAGTAGCAGGTGGGGGAAGTACCTCCTGGCGCCGACGCAGCGCGTCTTGCTGCTGCAGCAGAAGCGTCTGCTGCCGCGTCTGCGAGGCGTTCAGCGGACGGAAATTCTCGTCAAAGTATTCGCTATCGCCGTCAATCTCATTGAGCCGTTCCCACACGACCGTGGGCTCATCCAGGTACCCGGCATCCGTGACCAGTAAATACAATGCGCCGTCATTCTGGACCAAAAAGAAAATAATCGAGTCAGTGAATAAAAAATACCCCGCACCATTATTTGAGTTTCTATTGCGTACCTTAAAGAGCGTCGCAAAGTGGTTGTTCCGGAAAAACACGGCGAGCTGGCGCTCGCGCAGGTCTTCGTGGAGCTTCACGAGTCCGTAGTACGTCAACTGGCTCGCCGACGTCGCGAAAAAATCTTCGAGGATCGGTCCGTCCTCCAGCAGCGCCGCCGCCGTGTCGGCCGCGTCGGCCTCGCTCAACTGGCGCTCCCGCTTGATGACATCGACCGTCTTTTGCGACGGACTCTTGGGCGCTTGCGACGGCGACCGCGGTGGCGACGCCGCTTCGATCTCCTGGATATTGATCGTGAGCTTGGGAAGGCCCTCTGTCGGGACGTCGTCCGACTTTTCTTCCTCCTCGGCCGTCGCCAAGAGATCGGCTGCGACGAGATCCAGAGAGTTCGCATTCCGGACGGCGTCCAGAGTCGACTCTGGATGACCGACCACAGCGTCGGCGGCAGCATCATCTCCGGACGCGGTCTGGACAGAGTCCTCGGTCATCAGGACGCCGCGATAGTCCACGAGGCGCTCGATCAGCTCGTTGTACGACTTGTTCTGGACCACGCGCAGCGTCTTCTCGTCCTGAATGTCCAGTAACCAGCCGTGGACAAGCGCAATGTCCAGCATGTCGAACACGGCGCATGCGATTGTGTACTCAAAATCCGTGATGCTACATGATCCAGGAAAAAAAAGTTCGTCCCACGACGCAATTTAGTCCTCCTCGACACATATTTCGTGTCTCGAAAACGTACCTGTGGAAACGGACGTTAACGTCGAGTCCGACGAGCAGGCTCGGCATGAGATCGTATACTTCAGCAATGGTCTTTTGCTGCGTGAGCAGGCCGAGCTCGTCGCCCTCGGGCAGCGGCGGGTTGGCGTCCACGAGCCGCTTGCGTACAATCGCGAGGAGATCTGTCGCGGCGATCACGCCTTTTTTCTGGTGCGCATCGATTGAAATGTGGCCCCGCAACAGCAGCAAGTTGGATATCGCGAGCAGCGGACACGGGCCGTTGACGTTTTGACAGATATAGGGGACCGGTTTACCCAGGAAGCGCGTCAGCTTGATGGCGTACACGTCGTCACTGTCAGGGCCGCCGCTAGCGGGAGGGGCCTGTGTGGCGATCATGCTGTTGCGTATGGGGGGTGGGGTGAACAGTAGTGTAGGTGCTCTTGTTCTGAGAGAAAACGGTTCTTGCGTCTTGTTTCTTTTGGGCTGATTTTGTTCTTGCGATGCCGGATTGTCAGTTCAACAAGCGCAAAAACCTTGGAACAGAGCCGGATGTCACAAAAGCAAGAGGATCGATCGTCCTCGCAGAGGCAGACCAACATTCCGATATCCTCGTTTTTACAGGAGTTCAGAAATGTAATTGGCGTATTTACGATTAGGCCTTCTATTAGAACGTACACTGTACATCATTTGTCAAAGTGCGAATGTTGGCGCGGAAGTCCATCAATCTTCTCCGACGGACACCATGGTGATGCCGTCCGAGCCAGAGCGCGTGCCGCCCGTGGTGCGCGACCCGCGCATCCCTCGCTTCCCCGTGGTGATCGCAGAGCCAACATTCGAGCAAGTCAAAGCCAACGTCAGAACGAGTGATTATACCGAGGCCGCTATCGTGAGCGCGACGTGCTTCCCCGCCGGATACTTTTTGGGTGCGTCCACAGTCCCCTATTATGGGTGGGGCAATGATGATGGCAATGGAACTGAACCACGCTTTATGATCCAAATAGCACGATACATTGACCGTCATCTCGCGGTGCGTGGCATGTGGTTTACGGGCATTATCGGTACACTCGGCGGCGTCATGCTCGCGTTCCAAAACACCGAACTCCGGCTCAAAGGCTTTGGCCGCAACGACGTCGAGGTCGCCCGGTACGGCATCCAGACGCCGCCGCCGCCGCCGCCACACGATAATACGACACAAAACTAAGAAATGTGACGTACTATTTTTTGTTTTGTCTTTCGCGTCGCTTTTTAGTACTCGGTGTATTGGCTGTTGCCGTCAACGTCCTGGTCCATTTCGTCTTGCTCCTCCGACAGAAGGAACGTGCTGAAGTCGTTCGGGTACGCGGCCTCTTGGCCAAAGAGGCTCAGCAGCACGGGCAGCAGCACCATGCCGTGGAAAAAGCCCAAGAGAACGATGCCCAAATACATGCGGAAAAAGTAGACGCGGAACAGCATGGACGGCGCGAACGCCAGCACGCCAATGCCGCAGAACTTGGTCAGGGTGATGCCCGAGATGATGGATGCGCCGACACTCGCGAGCGCGTGCTTGGTGTGGTCGTCACCCGTAATGCCCAGTCGGTTCACGCGGGAGAACGCAAACTGGTGGGTCATGTGGACACAGAATTCCACGCCGAGACCGACACAAGCCAGCAGATTCACGACCGACACGGCATTCATTGAGGTCGCAATGGGTGCCAGTGCGTTCCAGAGGAACAAATACCCGAGCAGACTCACCGTCATGGACAGCACGCATACGATCACGATCATGCTGAGTCGTAGATTGCGGTCCATGAGCAGAAAGACCGAGACAAACACGACCAGCAGCGCCAGCAAAACGCTCTGCAGCGCAATCCCTTGGATGTACGTGTACTGCTCCTCGTACACGAAAAAGAGCGTGTACGGAAACACTTGAATCTTGCCATGCTTGGCGTTGCTTGATTGCTGGAACTTGTGCTGCCACGTGCGGGTCACGGCGTGCATGTAGTAAAACGTGTTGACAAACATGGACTGGTTCTTGAGAGCGTTCGCCTGGAACCGCATACGTGAGCCCAAGAGACCATTGGGTTTGTGCGTGTGCGGATCCTGTCGAAACACGAGATCGCCGGCGTACTGCGCGCCGCAGAGTCCAAAGTTCTGGCAGCACTGTGAGTCGATTTCGATCAG
Source organism: Pythium phragmiticola (assembly GCA_023335935.1). NCBI lineage: Eukaryota > Oomycota > Peronosporomycetes > Pythiales > Pythiaceae > Pythium > Pythium phragmiticola. Next base: position 19,168 of record JAADWA010000521.1, read on the forward strand.
CGAAAAATTTTGTACAAGCGGATAGAACAGTGCGTTGGGCGTCACATTGCCGCCTTGATCAAACGGAGACGCCATCTTGAGCTCTTCGTACGGGAACGGATCAAGCGGTTGCTCGGGGCAGTCGCACGAGCCGTCTTCAATCTTCTCGTGAAGGAAGTACCGCATTTGGCGCCACTGGTTGAACGCCTGTAGCCACGAAAAGATCGGCAGTTGAATGTACTGACGAATGCTCGAGAAATCGTCAATAAGCTGGTTCACTTGCAATTGCACCGTGGCGTTCGTATAGTCGATGCCGTCGCCCGCCAAGACGAGATACGCCGGCGGACCGGCCTCGCCAAACTTGGTCTGCACGCGGAAATACTCGTGCAAGTAAAAGTCGGTGGGCACAGCGAGCTCTTGCTCGAGCCCCAACGGAATATGCTGCGCGCCGAGAATGCTTAACAGCACAAACACCAACGAACTCAACAGCACAACGAGCTTGGTCGTGCGGCGCGTGATAAACGGCGCGTACGTCTTGACAATAAACGCCTTGATGACGCCGCCACCTTCGTCAATCCGCCCGCTGGCCGATTGGGACGTAGAGCTGGTTTTCTCGGGATGCATCAGCGAAATGGGCTGTCGTGCCCAGGGAAATAGATCGTACCGCCGTGCGCGCACGCGGCGTGTATCGAGAATCAACGCCGCGGCAAACCACGTGAGCTGAAGCACATAGTCGGCCAACACGGCGACCGCGGCGACGATACAAAACGTCGTGAGTGCTGGGATGCGAGTGAGTGCACCGACAAGAAACGCTAGACACTCGGAGATAGCCGCGACCGTGATCGATGGGCCAACATTGGCCATGGTTTCGCCCATAATCTTGCTCAGCACTTCGTGTTCATCGGTGCGACGTCGGGGCGTACTGTTCGACGGCGAGAGTCCGCGTAATGCCGCGAGCCGATCAAACTCGTTGGTGAGGATAAACATATTGTCAACACCGATCGCGAGAATCAAGAACGGCACGACTTCGAGCGTGATCATGGTCACTTCCAGCTGGAAGATTGCGCTGCAAATGCCCATTGAGATGCCCAGCGAGAAGAGCACAATCACGATACCCGTCAGGCCCAAGCCAAACCGGGAGTGGATACGGTCCGTGAACTTGCCGAGCGAGAGCGACACGTAGAGAAACATGACGAGATAACTCACGACCACGATGAACGCGTTCTGGCTGGTTTGGACCTCCAGCGAATCGGCCACGGACCGTTCGGCCATGTACGTGAGCTGCATGCCGCTTGCGGTATCATTCAGCAATCTGGCAGAGGCCTGTTCAGCGAGGCCGAGAAAAGCTTGGCGCTCCCATTCCTTGACGGCTTGTGTGTAGCTAGCATTGTCCGGGTTGTTGTGGAGCAGGAACGTGACGATGAGGGCCTTGGCCTTGGGGGTCGATTCGCCACACGGGTCCGGGTTCTCATGGCACGTGTCCCGCGCGAGCCCACCAAAGACAACGTTGCGCATGACGGGGACACCGTTCTGGTCCATGCATGGCGCACGGTCTTTGAGGAAGGGATCCGTGGTCTGGCACGCGGTCGTGAGTTTAATATCGGGGTCATGAGCCAAAAGCGTGCGGTTTGCGAGCCAGTACTGGAACGGACTCGTGACAAGACAGCCTTTTCCCTTGATCGGACGATAGCAAAAATCTTCGAGGGAATACGTGTGGTTGTTTACAGTGACCTTTGTGCTTCGGATCGCGAGCTCAATGTCGGCCTGCTGGAGCAGGTACTTGCGGTCGATGAGATCGTCCACGACGTTCGTTGGGCTGCCATTGGCTGTACACATGGTGTCCTCAGCATTGAGAGACCATACGCTCTGCTTGGGCACGGGCAAGGGCGGAGCGTGGTGTTTGTCGGTGTAGAAAATGAGCTGCTCGACGCGGAAGAACGGCCCAAAGAGTTGGTTGAAGTTGGTTTGTTCGTGGGCCGCGACGGACGTCGGCGAGACCCAGAGCTTCTGTGGGTCAGTCTGTACGTAGACGCTGCGCAGCCCTAGGCATAGCAACGAGCTGATGCTCAGCGCGAGCGCCGAGACCCACCACGGGTTCCGCCCGCAGAAGGCGCCGATTCCATACAGCGTCGGCATCGTGGGGTGACTTCGACTTGTGGAGGAAAGAAGAAGATCAGAGGCGAACGTAGTGGACCTAATCAAGAAGTCTGCGACATGTGGTGCTAAGTTCGTGTGTTGGAAGTTCAAGACGCGTCACGAGTCAGGTGGCAACTCAGTCTCAAAAACCTCCCACAAATTATGCTGGGCGAGGGATCATCATCTGTCTTCGCAAATGCTGCTGTACCAAAGCTCTCCAAAATCCAATAATTTATAAAACAGCAAGGTTACCATTTATGAGGATATCCTGCTAAGGCATTGCCTTCCATGGAGAAAAACAGTTCCACGTTGGTCCCTGCAAGAGATCGCGCAGCAGCCAGCAGCCGGCACCATGGTCATGAACAAGCGCGTCTCTGTTGCAGAGACTATTTGAGCACCAGAGACTCTTTGGTGCGCAAAACGCTTCCTGTTTCTCTCGCACATTCTTCCATAGTCTCAACTGGTACTGGACGTGTAGTTGTACCGTAATAATAGGTCCTTCTGTCTCAAACCTGGGATACGTGGACAGGGCACACACACGTGGGGAAACGCTTGGTTTTGCCATCATCACCCTCCAGACTCTCTTTGGCTAGATAAGTTCGGCGTCATCAATTGACGGGTTCCACCTTGGAATCCACAGCCTCGAAGTC
>JAADWA010000522.1:0-21862 GCA_023335935.1 Pythium phragmiticola
GAGGAGGAGGAGGAGGAGGAGGAGGAGGAGGAGGAGGAGGGGAAGACTGCTCACGACGAGGACTTCTTTTTCAGCGCCGCCGCGCCGGCCGAGCCCACGATCTTGCCCTGCCGCGCCAACCATCGCGCGAGGATCGGCGTGACACCGATCGTCAAGGCGCCCCGTGCAGGCCCAGTGGCTAGTGTGGATACGTACGCGAGCGCGAGCGTACCCGCCTGCGGGTCAAGCTTGGAGAGATCGACGAACGGCACCTTGCTGAGGTATTCCTCAACGTTGACTCCGTAGCGGATCGCGGCGTACGTGCCTGAGAGGGTGGTCGCGAAGAGCGACGTGTGGAACACGAGCGCCGTGCGGCCGTACTTGCGCAGCACGTGCTTGAGTTGGCTCTGCATCCTGAACTGCTGGGTTGTGCTTGGGGGAAGCACTGGGCAAATGAGGTCAGAGTCTGTGATCCGCGAGTGACCCAGTGACGCGTCGGGTGGGTGATATTGCGGGACCTGTCGCAGCCCAAATCCAGGCACAGGTCACTCAATCGAGGGGCGCATACCGGTCATTCAATCGAGGGACCAGGGCCATGTATGACATCGTGTGGAAGCAAAATGAAGTGTGATGGCTGCTGCGCGGATCGAGGGTTTCTCATGCGCCACTTCTATCGGTGCTGACTTCCCGGCGCCGCTTGCGGTCGGCGCGGCTCGCTGGGCGCCGGCGCTGCTTTGTCGTGGCGGCGGCTCGTCGTGCTGCGCGCGGTCGCCGGCAGCATTGCCAGCGGTCGCTCGGCTTGCCTGCGTCGCTCTTGCGTCTGTCGCTCCTCGAGTTCGCGTTGGACGCGCTGCAGCTCCTGCTCGATCTCAGCCTTGCGCGCCTCAAGATCTCGCAGCGAGACGACTAGGAGCGCCGAAGGCAAATGGAGAGGAGACCGTCATCGCCACGAACAGCGCCAACCACTTGAAAGCCAAACGCACCTGACGTGGCGAGAGACGACCCACTGGTGCGCAACGCACCGCTACTCGGTGACCGAGAGAGCGTCGTGCTAAAGCTCATGAAGGAAGAGGCGGTGGAGCGCGAACCGCTGGCACTGGACCGCGTCGACCGCACGGACGCCGTCTACAAAAGATGTGGAAAGAATGGAGCATGGCGTGAATCTTTCAGTCAGATGCAGTTGGAAGGGAACGCGGGACGCGCCTCGTCGTCATTGCCCCCTGCACGAGCGGATGCTTTCGATGAGAAACCACCCACTGCACAGTAGATCATGGCACGGCTTAGTGGACACTCGCTTGACGGAGAAGCGTGATGGGGAATGCACTCACATGCGCTCTTTGCGGAGACGCTCGATCCTACGCTTCGAGCATCTGGATCCACCGCGCCTTGCTTGCTGAAGACACAGAGTGAGCTGTCTTACAATTCCACACACAAGAGAGCAGGTCCACGCACAGCGCAGGGTGGCTTCGGGACGCGACACTCGACGGCATCTCGCGTCCAGTGTTGAGCAAACGTCGGGTGATTTCGAGCGGCTTGTGTCACTTGGCGACACCCCCAGTCGACATGGGACCTCACATGAGTGACGCGCCGTTCGTCGCGACTCGCCGCGCGCGACTCTTCGTGGAAAACATGGAGCATTTCGTTCCCTTCTTTGTTCTTCTTGCATATCCTTGTCAGCGAACATGGAGCCACGGCCGAGCATGAAGCCGAGCGAACTACGGCAGGCGTTTGCGGCCGCCAAGGCCCGTGCAGCACGCGCTCCCACCGCACCGCGGCTACTCGAGTTTGGCAACGCCGCCGACCACACGGCGCGTGTGTCGAGTGTCGTTCCGCTCCACAAGCCGCTCTTTGAGGCGTCGCCCGCCGAGGTCTGGATCGACGAGTACACGCCGTTCCACACCCACAAGACCAAGCTGAGCTTCCGCAACTGCGATTCAGTGGCGCGTCGCTTCAAGATCGAGTCGCCATCGTCGCCGCTTTTCAAGATTGTGGCCGTGGTATCTCCCAGTGCGAAGGACCGCATCGACGGCAAGATTGCCGCGGGCATGGAGATCGCCTTCATGCTCGAGTTTTCGCCGCAGGAAGTCACCGACATTGTGCTGGATCTCGTGTGCTGCACCGAGCGCGAGCGGTTTGCGTTGCCCGTGCGCGTGCGCGGCCGCGTCGCGGCGCTCGACATTCCCGACGACATCCATTACGGCGTGTGCCCCGTGAAAATGACGACCACGAAAGTGCTGACTGCCCACAACGTCGGCACGCGCGGCGCGAAATTCGCGTTCCTCACGAGCGACCACTTTGCCGTCACGCCCGCGCACGCTGTGCTCGCACAGGGAGAGGCCGTACAGCTCGAGCTTCGCGTCTCGCCGCCCCTACTCTCTGTCAACCATGGGGAACTGTCCATTCTCGATGACGCCGGCCACACGGTGGTCGTCGCGCTCACTGCCGACGTAAGAAACCTGGATGTGTACTTGAGTGCACCGCTCGTCGAGCCTAGCGCGACGTACATCTCGCTGTCGTCCCGCAAGACCCTCAAGATTTGCAACGACAGCGAGCATCCTCTCGAGTTTACGTGGAAGGCGTTTCCCGACGGAGTGCACGAACAGCACGAGCGGGACCGTCTGCTGGATGAACTTGATGGTTTGGAAGCGGCCGAGCGCGAGCAGCTCGAGTGTGACGGCGCAGACGAAGCGCTCTTGTCTGCGTCACCGTTTGACGCGCGCAAGGCAATCGACACCAAGTATAGGCACCTCCGGAAGGCCGCCGTGGAAGACGCTATGCAGTTTGTGGATGACTGCTTTTCGCTCACTCCTCTGTCGGGTCGAGTGTGGGCCCACTCCGAGGTGGATGTCGTGACCTGCTTCTCGCCGACTATGGCCGTACTCTATTCATGCAACGCCTTCCTCGAAATCGGTGGCCAGGAGGCGCGGCTACCACTGCAGATTCGAGGCCAGGGCATCGGACCCAAAGCTAAAGTTGTCTACAATGAACTGCTCGACTTTGGCGAGGTGTATATCAGCGACACGCGCACACGTGACTTTACGATCCAGAACAAGGGCGAGATCCCAGCCGTGTTTGAGCTGATCCCGCTGACGCCGCCGCTTCCGGAGGGTATGACACTGCACGTGTCGCCGAGCGCTGGTACTCTGGGTGTCAATGAAATGGGCAAGATCGAGGTCTCCTTCAGCTCGCGACTTCTCGGAGAAGTGTTTCAACCCATTCGGTTCCGCCTGCAAGGGTCCGAGGAGCAGCTCAGTGCGCGGTTCAAGGCCACCGTCGTGCTGCCGGTGTTCCACTTTGACGTGGACCAAATCGACTTCGGTGCTGTATCGTATTCCTTCCAGCAGACGCGAACGGTCACGCTGATCAACACGTCGAAGATCGCCATGGAGTACACGCTGCGGATCCCAGAGGAAGCCAACTACAAAAAGAAAGAGTTTGAGCTCTTTCCTATGAATGGGTGTCTAGACGCGTACGGGCGAGAGGACATCCGCCTCAGCTTTGTACCGCTGAACGTCAAGAATTACGACTATCGCCTTGCAGTGCAGGTCGCGGGCATCACGACTGATCTGCTGCGACTGCCGATCCGCGCGCAGTCGCTCGTACCCGAGGTCGCACTGCGGCGAGCCGAGCTGGACTTTGGCGCGGCGTACCTGAGGTACCCGCACAAGCAAACTCTCGTTCTGGAGAACCAGTCAAGCCATCTCCACGCGCGCTTCAATATCTGTGAACAGGACGACCACTCGCGTGCAATCGCGTGCTACACAGCGAACGAAAATGTCGGCACTCTCGCACCCGAAGAGAAGCTTGCGGTCGATATATACTTGTCGTGTGAGAAGCTCGGGCCTATTCGGCTGCCCATGGCTGTGACTATCCCTGGTAGCACAGACCTGCCACTTGCGGTCACGCTCACAGCCACGGGCACTGGGCCGCGCGTGGAGCTTGATCAACTCGATGTCAATTGGGGCAGCTGCACGTGTCTCGTGGACCACGAACGCAAGCTTACGATGACCAACACGTCGCTCATTCCAGCGGCCTACAAGACGTTCATCCGTAACGCGCGGTCCAAGTTCCAGATCGACCAGAAGGAGGGCACAATTGTGCCCGGTGAAGTCGTGGTGTTCACGCTCACGGCCAACCTGGACGACACGATTGTGTTTAAGGATACGCTCCACATCTTGATCACCGAGGGTGAGAACCTCACGGTGCCGTTGACTATCAAAGGCACGGGCACGACCATGTGGTCTCCGAGCGACCTTCGTATCGTGGATTTCGGCCACCAAATGACCCACCGCGAGTGCGAGTGGAGCTGTACGCTCGAGAACAAGGGCAAGCGGTCGCAGATTCTCACGTGGAGTAATCGCACTGTGACGCGGCTCAAGCAGCAAGTGGCCGAGGCCGCGGCTGTTGCAAACAAGAAAGCGACCACTGTAGCGACACGACAAGGCGCAAAGGCGAGTGGCGGCAGCAAAGGGAGTAGTGGCGGCAGTGACGCAGGGTCGCCCGATAACATCGCACCAGTGTTTTCCGTGTTTCCCGCAACGATCGAACTCAAGCCACGCACCGCGTGTGTGTTTCTCTTCAAAGGTATCTCGCTTAAGCCTGGTACAGTCGCTGAAGAGCTCATCTGTGAGACGCGTGTCGGCAAAGAGAAGAACAACAAAGTGGCGTTCGTGACCGAGATTCGCGGCGACTTTCAGAGCCCCACGCTCGAGCCGTCGCAGCCGTCGCTTCAGTTTGTGTACGTACACCACCCAAGCGCGAGCAGCATCCCGCCCCAGTCGCAGCCGCTGTCGCTACAAAACGTGTGCGCGCTACCCCTATCATTTACGCTTCGCACGCAGCCCCCGTTTTCGCTCGACTGCTGGGAAGCCGAACTCCAGCCAGGCGAGAAAGTCGACTTTACCGTGGAGTTTTATCCTGGCTTTAAGGATGACCACCAGAGCCGCGTGCTCCAGGGCAAGGTCGCGATCTCGTACGTGGGCCACCCTCAGCGAGACAGCGTGGAACTCAGCGGCGACATCAGTTTCCCCAACCTCCAGTTTGAGACGACGAAGATCGACTTTGGCTGCACGCTGAACGACACGCAAAAGTCCATGCTCGTGACGGTGACCAACGTCTCGAAAGTGGACACGACGTTCCGCTGGGTGTTCATCGAAGACGAACACGAGGCGCGGTCCCATGCGACTCCGAAGAAGCCGTACATCCCAGTGAATCAAGTGTTTGATATCCTGCCAATCCGGGGCTCGCTCCAGCCAGGCGACAGCGAGCGCATCGAGTTTTCCTTTTACGGCCACGCGAACCGCAAGTTCAAGAGCGTCGTGGCGTGCGAGGTCGAAGGCGGCCCCGAGTATGAGCTCACGCTGTCGGGCGAAGCGTCGTCGCTTGTCTATCGACTCGATAAGCAGTCGCTCGATTTTGGCCAGGTCTTGTACAACAAGATGGAGGACCGCGAGTTTGCCATTTGGAACGTCGGCAAAGTGCCCTTTGCGTACTCGATCACGATGAACGACGTCACGCGTGGACGCGTCGTGGTCGTGGCGCCAATGAGCGCCAAGATCGCCCCCAGTGACAAGCAGCGCGTGCTCGTGCAGCTCAAGCCGGGCATTCCAGAGCCGTTTGAAGAGACGATCCTGATCGAAATTGCGCACTTTCAACCCATCGCGTTCAAGCTCTTTGGAAGCGGCATTTTCGCAGCCGTGTCCATCAATCTGCCTCGTGAGGCCCATCCAGCGAGTACTATTGACGGCGAGCACCCCAAGTGGCGAGAGCTCAAGAAGCAGGCCCGTCTTCATCTCGAGAGTTCGCTGCTCAGCGCTGCAGCCCTTGCGAGCGAGAGTACTTCGGGAGTGGCGACGATGGGCGGATCCGAGTCCAAGGCCAGCGTGTCGACAGGGTCCGTGGCGCGTACGCTTGAGCAGGGTAGCTCGTTTGCGTCCATCATACCTGGAGGCAGCGGACCAAAGAGCAGTGTGGCTGGTTCCCCATCGAAGGCTGGCGCGACGATCAGCAATTCGACGCTACGGTCCAGCGGCGCTGCCGTCGCCGTCGCTGCTAGCTCGACCATTGACGATCTTGACGTTGAGATTGAGGCTTCGCGAATGTTCTTTTCCGAGTATCTAATAGTTCAGGACCGTCGCAAGCAGCAGCATCCGCCTCAGCAAGCAGCGGGTAAGCCCGAGCCAGACGAGAATCCTGAACTGCGTGATGCTGGAAACAATCAAGACAACAACAGTGGCACCAACAATACCCCACCTCAACCAAAGCAAAAGACCCGGGTCCCTAGTGCTGGCGGTGCCAAACCCACTGGTACCAGACCCCACGAGAGCTTCCCGTTCATGCTTTCGCAGTTTGTCTTGGACTTTGCTAACGTCGTGCTCGGTACCCACAAAGTCAAAAAGTTTAGCGTGATCAACATTGGCCACACGCCGGCCTCGTTTCAGCTGGACAAGAACCTCGCGCAATCGCGTGGCTTCCAGATCGAACCGGAACGGGTCGTTCGCCTGCCGGAGAAGCAGCCGCTTGAATTCACAGTGACTTTCCAGGCCCACAAGAGCATCGCTCTGGGTGTCCATCAGGTGCAACTTCCCATCGCCATGAAGAACGGGCCGCCGTGTCTGGTCACTATTCGCGCCGTTGTCACTGTGCCTGACGTGTCCATCTCCATGGATGCCCTGGACTTTGGCAAGATCGCAGTTGGCAAGTGCCACACCATCTACACGCAGCTGCAGAATGTGACGAGCGTCCCCGCTGAATGGGCCATCAAAAAGCCCATGGGGTCAGCGCGAGACGTGGCGAATTTCCGCCTCACGCCGTCCAGTGGTGTGCTCGCGCCCGGCAATAAAGTCAACTTGCAAATCGAGTTTGTGCCCGACGATGGGCGCCTGTACGCGCTGAAGCTGCCAATCAAAGTGGCGGCCAACGCCAAGACACGGTCACTCACGCTACGCGGTGAAGGATCGGAACTGCGCGTGAGCTTTGCGCCTGCGATGGTCGACCTCGGACCGGTGCTGCCAAGCTCGGCTCCGACAGAGCAAATCGTCGAACTTCGCAACGACTCGGACTATGCAGTGGAAGTGTTCTCTCTGGACTTTGACGAGACCTACAAGGAAGATGAGGAAATCATGCGTGGCATGGCAGCCTTTGCCACCGACGATATACTCCAGCTACCACTGCATGTGCCAGGGCAAGCCCTGCAAGAGTATCTCCGCCAGCACGGAGCCCTGCCTCCTCTCCCCGTGCAAGTCCAGGAATCGCTGGAGCAGCAAGAGACGGAGGATAGTTCATTGGTAGAGACGAACGACGGAGATGAGACTATTCCCGCCGGCGATGCAAATGAGAGTGTGCGTCAGGGCCAAGCAGATGAAGAAACAGTGGAACCAGCCGCTCGGATGGGCATCGACTTTATTGTTATGGGCCCACCACGGTGTGGCAAGTCCACACAGGCCAAGCTGCTTGGAGAGCGCGAGAATCTCCCTGTATGGACTATTGATGACGCTGTCCGTCAGGTCGCGGAGGATCTGGAGAGTGAATTGGGGCGACTGACGCGGGGCGCGCTCGGGCTGGAAAGTCCCAAAATTGGCGATCCGGAACCGCCTGAAGACGCTGGCGCCTCCAACCAAGACGCCCTTGTGGACGGCGACGACAGCAATGCGATGCCAGCGTCAGTGCCTACGATCGAATTGCTTTTGGGAGACATTCTCCGTTGGCGGCTATCACGTGAGGATTTGGCGCGAGGCGGTGTGTTGGACGGGTGGGAGAACGCCTTCGTCTCGCTGGGCCCCACGCTCCATGCGTGTGCAAAGGTGATGCCGACGAGCCGCGTGCTGTGGTTGCATCTGGATGATGATGCGTACGACGAGTTGACAACGGCGATGGCTAAGACCGAGGGAGCTCTTGTGGGTCGACTACGGAATAGTCGCGTGGCGCCATCGCCTTCGAAAGACCGGCCTTCGATGTCACGATCATCGGGTGTCATCGATCAAGCGATCAACGAAAGCGCATCCGGCGAGGCTCAGGCAGATGTCGCCTCTGTGGAAGGAATTGATGCAGCGCCGGAACCAACTGAACACGATGTAGCGGGCTTTACGGAGGGCACAGCGGAAGAGCCCCATGCTCCTGCTGTGAATGAACCTCTTGTTGCGGTGCAGAAACGACTGGCGGAACTCATTGATGCATCTCCCGGACTGTCTCGTACGTTCGCTCAGTACCTTCAAGATCTTGCGTCGCTCCGTCGACTCCTCGCTCTCTTTATCGCGCGTGACAGAAAGTCGATGGACGGAATGCGCGGAGGCGAGGCCTTTACATCTGCCCTCGACGGCTTTCCGCAGCCGCAGCAGCAAGAACTGGTTGAGCTGCCCCAGAGACTCCCAGGTTTAGAGACCACCTCTCCAGCCGCACTACTCAAGGCCGCCTCGAGATCTGACAACTTTGTGCTCGAGTTCACTATCACTGAAGCCGCCGCGCCGCTGACCATCCACGGTGCCGTCACGTCAGCGCTGGAAAAGCAAATCCGTGAGTTGGAACTGAGCCACCTCGTGCTGCCTCCCGCGGCTCAGTTTCAACTGGTTCGTCGGCCACCGCAGCGGTTTGGACGCAAGCCGATTCAGCATTTCAGTCTGCACGACTGTGCTGCTGTCCCTGACGAGACTGTGGCAAGTCCGCCAGCTCAGGAAGACAGAGAGATTCCACATGAGGAGGGCGAAGATACTGGTGACACTGGCGGCGAGACTGAAGTCGTGAGCACGACGAAACCGTCGACGCGCTGGGTACTCGCGCCGCGCTCGGTGACGCCGATTGTCGTTCGCTTTGCCTCGGCAGACGTCGGTGTCTTCGAGTGCGCGCTCGGCTTCGAGATTGTCGGCATTCGTCGAGAATTCAATCTCTTTTGCCGAGGCACCACCAGCGTGCCGCAAATCAATGCCGACCCCCGCAACGTGTTTATGAGCCGCGTCAAGTCACGGGCCGAGAATGCGTTTGTGCACAAGAAGTTCGTGCTGTCCAAGAACCAGTTCGAGTTTGGGCCGCTCATCGTGCCGACCACGCCTGTGCAAGCGCCCGACTCAGAAGACGCCTTTGCGCAGCTGCTCAAGGCAGGGAACAGCATTCTGAACATTGAGAGCTTCCGCATCTCGAACGTGTCCAAGTACCCTCTGCGGGTCGACTTTGTGCTGGCCAAAGTCACGGCCGCGACAGTGTTCTCGTTTGCGCCCGACGCGATGGAACTAGGAGAGAACGAGACAAAGGAAGTCAAAGTGTGGGCGAGTCCGCCGCATGACGGTCTCCACGAGAACGCGTTGGTGTGCTGCGTGAGCGACAACCCCGAGCCCGTGCTGTTTTCCATGAGCTGCTTTGGATGCACTCCGTCGCTCGAGTTGCGGGGGCCGTGGGAGCAGCCTCCGGGCGACGCGAGTGCGTCGGAAGAACAGACGCAATCCGAGGCAACGGCAACGGCGTCGTCTGCCGGTGAAGCCTCGACCGTGGGAACACCTTCGCCCACGCCTCGCGTGCCCCCGAGTGGGCCGGTTCTTGATTTTGAGCAGTTGCTACTCAAGCGCCAAGACGAGAAAACATTCTTCCTGGAGAATTCGTGCGCGGTCGCAGTGGCGTGGCGACTCGCCACCGAGGTCCCGGTCGATTTCCGCGTTTTTCCAGTCGAGGGAACGATCAAACCCTTCCAGAAGACGGCGGTTCTGGTCGTGTTTACGGCTACAGTCGAAGCCGTCCACAACGAAACACTACAGATCGAGTTCTCGGACACAGAGAGCGCGCTGCGGATCGATGAGCGAAAGCGAACCGTGGCCCTCACGCTCCAAGCTGAAGCCTACAAGATTGACGTGTGCTCGTTCGAGAGTGATAATACGTCCGACGCCAGTGGTGGAGGTGCCCTCGATGGGAGCCTCGACTTTGGTCTCGTGCGAGTCGGTGAGAGTCCGACGCGCGCGTTCACGATCAGGAACCGAGGCAAGTACAATATCAAGTTTGTGCTTGCGCTGCGGTCGAGCGCGGCGCGGGAGCTCTTCCGCGTGGACCCGGTGGAGATGACGCTCGGGCCCGAAAAGGCAGCGAGCGTGCAGGTCACGTTCCAGTCCAAGCGCCAGGAGGTGTCGCTACGAGACAACAAGGACATCAAGTGCACGATCATTGAGATGCTCTCGGGAGAGCCGTGTGCCGAGTTTTACGTGCTCACGAGTGTCCGTGCCGTCTTCAGTGCGTTCCGCCTGCAGCCAAACCGCGGTATCAATTTTGGTCCGCTCAAGTTCAACGACAAGCCCAAGACCAAGCGCTTGGAGATCCGTAACGACGGCGAGTTCGCGTTCAAGTTTCGTGTGACCAGTGCGGCGGCAATGGCGATGCAGGACAATGAAGGGACGCCGTCGGGAGCTACCGCGCTGCTGCTGGACACGCCGCTTACACCCGGTGTGCTCACGGTGGACCAGTTCCATGTGACTCCCGATTGCGGATCCATTGATCCGGGTACGACGGCGACGCTCGACGTCGTCTTCCAGCCAAAGGACTGCAATGTGTATCGCCAGTTGCTGTGCATCGAGATCTCGGGGCGGAATCGGCAGTCGGCTGAGCGTACCAACGATCCTGCGCTACGATACGAACTAGTGGGCGAGAGCTGCTTCCCGGGCATCGACGCCAGCGACTATGAGAGCATTTTCGAAGAGCAGATCGTGGTTCGCTCGGTGGCCGGTGCCTTTGACGACGCCGTGCGGCCCAGTGGGAAGCCTGTGACGACCACGAGCACCACGGCCACGCTCATGGCCATGCAAACAGTCCTATACGCAGAGAAGGAGAATGTCTTTTCCTTTGGTGCACTGGTCGCCGCGGCGAATGCCAAGGGCAGCGTGGAGCGGTTTAAGATTTCCAATCCGACTAAAGTTTCCACGACGGTGCAGTTCCAGATCAGTGCGTCGCCCTCCTCCAGTAGTAATAACGGCTCCGTGGATGCGTCCTCGCAGGCAGGCATCCCTAACGCGTTTATGGTGCAGCCGTCCATGTGGGAGATCCCACCGCTCGAGCATCGCTTTGTGAACGTCCACTTCAAGCCGACCGCGATCATGAGCTTCACTGCGCTGTTCAAAGCCCAAGTGGACGACTCACCGTCGCAGCCAAGTGTGGACACGTTGCTGCAGTTTGAGTTGCGTGGTGAAGGCACCATGCCGTGCGTGACAGTCCTCGAGCCCACGCATCGCGACTCCAGCTCTGGCGCACTCGTGATGGCGTTTGGCCGCGTGCGCGTCTCCAAGGCCAAAGAGATGGCGCTGGTCATGCGAAATGACGGCATTCTCTCGGCGACTGTGCTCTTCTCAATGCCATCCAACCCGAACTTTATCTTTGCCCACGGCAACGGCTCTATTGTGGTCGCACCTCGGGTGACCGAGTCCATGGCGATCCAGTTCAAACCACAGAAGGCCCACGACGAGCCCGTGGCGAATGTGCTCAAGATCACGGTTCAGAACAACGCGTTTGAAGAGACCACCCTCAAGATGTCTGGCCAGGGCTATCGGGAAGATCTCGTGTTTGAAGACCTTCCGCACGGCCACGATGATGAGCTCCACTTCGATGACATTGTGCTCCCGAGTGGCATGGGTGCAGCGCCTCCCAGTGATGTCAAGGTCTTCACGCTCTCTAATCCGTCGAATGACATTGTACGGTTCGCGTGGCCTTCAGCATCGGCGCCCTTCAGCTTTTCGCCGTCGGTCGGCCACCTGCAGCCACGCGGTTATAAACTCATCAAGGCGACGTTCACGCCGACGGAGCAGAACAAGGCGGTCGTATTGCATGACCGAAAGCTTCAACTGCAGTCACAGCACATCTCACTCAATGTCGAATCGGGCGGTGGTGCTAGTGACTGGGACGATACGATGCATGCCGTGTCATTCGATCAGTCGCCCGTCGCGGCCCAAGCCGAAGCCAGCACGGGGCCAGTCGCAGAGCCAGCGAACCAACCGCTGGGTGCCGCCACAGCGATCACGTTGAGCTGCTTCGCGGCGGCCGACACACTGTCCTTTACGTGCGATGTCCGCTCGATCACGTTCAAGCGCACGTTCATGCTGCAAGTGTGCTCCCACAAAATCGCGGTCCACAACGCGAGCAAGATTCGGCTCGCGTATGTCTGGCGGTGGATGCGCATGGTTCCGAGCGCCCACGGGCTAGACGAGTTTGCGCCCGCTACTGTTGGCCCAAGCGACGACGACGAGGATGATGAGTGTCCTTTTGAAATTGCGCCTCTGCGTGGCATCATCGCAGCGGAGAGTTCACAGTCGTTTGTCGTGCGGTTCGCGCCGATGGAAGTGGACGATTTCCATTACGAACTCCGATTCGTCGCTCTCGACCAGGAGACGGATTTCCCACAGAACGCTTTCTCGTCCACCTCAACACTCGAGTCCGCGGTTGACAGCTCATCGTCGGGCCAGACACCGATGGCGATTGCCGTGAGTGGTACTTCACTGCGGCCGGCGTGCCACTTTGACGTTGAGCGAAGCGACTACGCGACGCGTCGCGCTTTCCATTTGCCTGGTCCCACAGGGGAACTCGGTCCGCTTGATCCGTCAATCCGAATCATCGAGATGGAGTCGCTCGGCGTGCGCGTGAAAAACACCAAGCGCTTCTACGTCGTGAACCCGACCAACGTTTCGTACGAGTTCTCGTGGACGATCGAGGGCGAGTCGAACGTGTCCTTCCGGTGCGCGACCCCCAAGGGACTCATGCTCGCCGGCAAGCGATGCGAAATGATATTCGAGTTTACGCCCCAGCAGCTAGAGCTCCAAGAAGCATTCTGGCGCTTCTGCATCCCGCACTTCCAAGTGAACCAGCTTTTTCTGTTTGTAGGCACGACTACGGAGCCGCGCGTGACGCTTGACCGCGGCAGCGTCAACTTCAACACACTGCTCATCGGCACCAAGACGTCGCAAAGCGTGTCGCTCGTCAACCACGAGCACATCCCCTTCAACTTCGTATTCGACAAGACGTCGATCGACTTTGCCGGAGAGGCGCCAGCACTGCTTGTACACCCACTCAGCGGCGTAGTGCCTCCAAACGGCCGCGTGGCGATCGATCTCGAGTTTGTACCGATCGAGGAGAAGAGCTACAACTTCAATCTCAACTGCATCGTCAAGCGCAAGCCGACGCGGCTCTCTCTCAACGTCAAGGGGGAAGGCTACAGCATCCACGATACGCTGGCGATCTCGGGAGAAGATCCGACCACGAGTGAGACACGCCAGGTGAGCGTCGGCTCGGGCAACTACGTCGACTTTGGCGCGGTCCGTGTCCACGAGACAGTCGCGCGCTCGGTTGTGATCTACAATACGGGCAAGTTCAATTTCGACTTTTGTTGGGCCCACGCGCACGCGGCTGCGACTAGCAAGACGACGGTAGCCGCGACTGCCACGGGCCACAATCCTTTGCTCATTCCTGCGCTCACGATTGAGCCGCTGCAGGGCACGGTCAAGAAGAACGACAAGGTCGTGTGCACACTGCTTTTCGCCCCCGTCAAGCCCATGAGCCTGGACACTTTGGGTCCGTTGACGTGCACCGTAGCCGGTGCGCACCACTACACGTTCAGTCTCCACGGGTCGGCCATCCCACCGTCGCTGCAGTTCTCGTTCACGTCGCACGACTTTGGCGCTTGCTTTATCGCCGAGTCGGACTCGCTGCCGCAACCCGAGCACGTCACGTTGACAATTTTTAACATGGACGCAGATAGCAGCGTCGACCTCGATTGTCTCTTTGAGAAGAAGCCGCATCTCCGTGTCGATTGTCCTCCGACGGTTCTTGGCCCACGAGAGACTGTGAGCATTCCAATCACCTTTACCGCTCGACAGGAGGTCTCCTACTTGGAGCTCGTGCCGTTCGTGATCAACGGCTTGTCGACCATCGCCGTGAGCATCCGCGGCGAGGGCGTCGCGCCCAAAGTCGAGCTGGCCAACACGGCCATGCAGCTTATCACGTTCGGTTCGCTCCAAATCGGTCAGCAGCTCGCACGCTCCTTCCGGATGATTAACCGCACCAAACGCCGTGCGAACGTGGCATTCTTGGACGAAGACGGTGGGCTGCACGCGCTTGGCATCTCGATTTTCCCACAGCACGAACTGGCACTCAAAGCCAAGGAAAGTGTCGACGTCGAATTCCGGTTCGCGCCGACCCAGCGGCTCGTACCGTTTCATCGGGATGTGTTCTTTCGCGTTGCAGGGTGCCGCAAGAAACTGCTCACGCTCACGGGTGCATGCCAGGGCATGGACGTGCAGCTAGAGACCGATACGGTGTCGTTCGGAACTGTGTGTCTCGGCTCGCAACTGGTCCGCAAAGTGCATCTTCAGAATCGCGGTGATGTTGCCGCCAAGTTCCAGTGGAACCCGCGTTCGTTCGCGCCTGAGTTTGCGATCTCTCCAAATGAGGGCGTGGTCCCGCCCAACAGCCACAAGGCGCTCGAAGTGACATTCAAGCCTACAGCCGTGAACGCCGACGTGCGCTATGAGCGGCTGGCCTGCGTCGTCGAGGGCACGGATCCCGTCTTCGTCACGCTTGTCGGTGCGTGCGTGAACCAGGCCACGTCGTCTATCCAAGACGTCCACTTCGAGTCACCCGTGCGAGAGCAGACATCTAAGACCGTCACGATTGAGAACAAGACCACGTTGCCCTGGAACCTACTGCCCGTCGTGCAAGGCGACCATTGGAGCTGTTCAGAGAACGTTGCCGTGCCCGCTGAAGGCAGAGCGACGTTGACTATCGCCTACTGCCCACTCACTATGACGCGACAACCCAATGAAGCCATCCAGGGAAGCCAGGCTTCGATACTCCCGCGCCCCGAGCAACACCAGGGATCAATCTTCTTGGCGATTCCCGATGGCAGCGCACTGCTGTATAACTTGTTTGGGAAGGCGTCAGCACCAGCTCTGGCCGGATCGCTAGCCTTCACTACACCTGCAAAGAGATCGCTGCCAATCTCGATCCCGATCACCAACTGGCTCAAGCAGTCGCAGCATTTCAGCGTCGACATTCAACAGCCACAGTCCGCGTCCGCGTCAGCTCAAGGAGCGCCGTCGCTCATGCTCCAGCCGTCGGCGACGCGGAGTTACCATCTCAAGTTCTTCTCGTACACGGAAGGCATCGTGCCGCTGGTCGTGCGCTTTGTGAACTCCTCAAATGGCGAGTATCTTCACTATGAGCTCCAGGTCACAGTCACGCGCGCAGCGGAGGTCGACACGTTGAGATTCGATGCTCCGGTGCGTCAGTCGGTACGGAAGCAAATCACGATCGAGAATCCATTTGCACGTGACTGCACCGTCCAATTCGTCGACAAGGACAACTGGTGGTCATGCACGAGCCCCCTTGTGCGCGTGCGACAGCTCAGCGACATCAATGCGCGTCCCGAAGGTGTGTATGAAGTGGAGTATCGACCGATCATCCACATTGACACGCCTGCCGAGGCCACGCTCACCATCAGCTTTGTGGAGCTCGGCGAGTACACTTACAACCTCCTCTTGGCGACTCAAGCCGCGGGCGTGGAGCGTCTGCTGCAGTTCAGGGCGCCACTCGGTGGTTCACAGACGCAGACGTTCTCCTTCACCACGTTTGGGGACAAGAGCGCAGACCTCAGCTGTTCGGTCCTGCAGCCCGCGCACTTTTCAGTGCCCACGAATGTGCGTGTCGAGCAATCGACGGCTTGGGGTGGAAAGAGTCACAGTGTTCAGATCAAGTTTGAACCAGAGGCGCTCGGCGACGTGAAGGACACGCTCGTGCTCGCATCCGACATTGTCGGCGAGTATCGCTGCTCGCTGCAGGGTTCTGCTGTGCCGCCACTGCCGCAAGGACCGTTTGTGTTTTCCGGATCGAAAGACATTGAGTTCAAGAACGTCTTCTCGACGCAACGCGAGTTTGAGTTTGTGGTGGACAACCCAAACTTCGTCATCAGTGCAAAGAGCGTCACGATCACGGCCAAGACAACAAAGGTGGTGAACGTGAAGCTCGATCCTAGTACGGCCGCTGGTGGAGGCAAGCCAGTGGCGATAACGGGCAAGCTCTTGGTGTCGTGTCCGTCTATGAAGGATCTGCCGCCGTGGGTCTACTACTTGGAGGCTTCGCTGGCGTAGAAGACTGTAGCGTTCCTCCCAATTACCGATCTGTAGAAATAACACGACGATAGAAGAATCGCTGCGAGTCGTCTCCCTGTTCTAGCTGGCCAGCCTGAAGCAGTCGCTGCAGCGTGGTCTCAAGACTGTCGATCGAAACGCGCTTGTACTGTTCCTGAGTGAGCACAAAGTCGGCAATCTCGCCAATGGATGCACCGTTGGGGTTTTCTGTACCAGCAGTAAGAAATCATTAGTCGATTCCCCTTAGTATCCGGAGCGGTAGCGATAGAGAACTTGCTTTGCAGGAACTTGATCAGGGATGGCGCCAGTACGAACTGAGCGCTCAGGAGTACGTATCGATCTGTGTTGGTATCTTCGAGAAACACGAGTCCAGACGAGCGGAGCTTCGTGAAGGCGTGGCGAAGCGACCGAGTTGCTGCGTGGTGAAGGGCATCTGCTGTGGCCACACTCTACATTGGGAATACTGGGGATAAGAGAGCTGCCAATCCACAAGTCTTGCGCCTATCCATACCTCGTTGCTGAGAGCGCCGCGTAGAAGATCAGGAAAGCTGAAGCGCACCGCCAAGTCGCCCTCGGTTGCCTCCAGCAGCTGCTTCCTCTGCCTCGAGACGAGGTCTCGCAGGGTGTCGATGAGCACTTGATCGTGTGGCGAGTGGTCACCACGACCCAAAAACGCCGTGACCTCAGCGTCGTCTACCTCTAGCTCGTGGAAGGCTCGGTTGGCAATGCGGTCCCAAGACGTCGGCGAGCGAGTCTTGGATCCTCGCCGTGTTGTACCCTCCTCGATCGCTGTCGAGACTGCCCCAGCCGCCCCGCTTTCGTACATGGTTGCTGTCAGCTCGGCCACCTCGAACCAGTGAAGCAACTCCTCGTTCGGGTCGTCGACTTTGTGGAGGCGCACGACACGAAGCTCACGCGTCGACTGGCTGCGTGGGGGCGAAGCCATGCAGTGTGAAGTCAGCGGTGCCACAAAGACTGTCCGTCAAGACACGCACCACGTACACGCCAACAGTTTTGTTGCCGCTGGCCCAGCTAGAGTCCATGTTCAGTTTCCCTTCGACGCGGACCAGGTCACCCAGCGCGATCTGCTCATCCCACGAGGACGACCACAGCACGGCGCGCACGAGACCCGTGCCGTCGTCAATGAGTAGCTCCGCTGTCGCGTCAGCCGCCACGTCAGCTGTCGCGCTGATAGAGAGAGAGAGTCGCCCAGCGGATAATCGCACCTCGTTCAGCGCGTTGGTGGATCGAGACGAGCACGCCGACGCATTGCGCCTTGGTGAGGAGCCACCGTGGTACCGACGCCGGCGACGCCGCCCATGCATGGCTGTTGGGCAGCTCATCCCAGTCGCGCACATTGTCACGCAGCTGACGGCTCAGCAGCTTCACGTACGTCTACGCGGAAATGCAGATACGGGTAACTGAGTGAGCGCGGCGAATCAGCGGCCGCGAACGTACCCATGTCAGCGGACTCGCGCGCAGCTCGTGCATTTTCTGCATTTGCTGCCTGCTGGAATCAGAATCTCTCTGAGCCTGAGTCGCCGACTCAGACGCTCATCCAATCCGTCCACCACCAACGCAGGATGCTGCGACTGCGCTCTCTTGCCGGCCGGCGTCCGCTGCTGCGGAGGCGGCGTTTCTCCTCACTTGAGAATCACGCCGCGCTGTCTCCATCCGTGCTGGATGCCGCCTACCGTCTCGCGCTGGGTGTCGATGCCGCGGCCGACATCCGCATCGCGCCGGAGCAGGCGAGCGCGGTCGCCAGTGCGCTTGACGGCTTCTCCGTGTTCCTGCACCTGCCCACGGGCGCGGGCAAGAGCCTCGCGTTTCAGGTGCCGGCGATTCTGGCGCCAGCGGGTTCGACGACGCTTGTCGTCTCGCCGCTGATCGCGCTCATGCATGTGAGTCGCTCCGAGACTCGCACACTCAACTGAGGGAGACACTGACCCGCTAGAGTCGTAGGACCAAGTCGCCAACCTCAAGCGCAAGGGCATAGACGCAGCCCACGTCTCGGCGGACACGACGCGGCCAGCTCAGCGACGCAGACGGCCGCTCCAGGAGCTTCTCTCGGCCCGACAACTCGTGTACACGACCCCCGAGTTTCTCATGCAGAACCGCGAGATGCAGGAGTGGTTGCTTTCGCTCCACGACCGCCGTGGCCTGAACCGCATCGTGCTGGATGAAGCCCACTGCGTGCTGGAGTGGGGCAACTCGTTTCGGCCCTTGTACCTTGAGCTGTGCCGATGGAAGACGCGCTATTTGCGAGACGTGCCGGTCACGCTGGCAACCGCGACGGTGCTCGAAGACGACGTTCCTCGGCTGGCTGAGCTTTTCCACACTCAACTTCGCTTGGCTACTGATCCGCCATCGGACGGCCTCAATCCGACTGCCCGTGCGGTGGAGATGCGGCTGATCCAATACATCACCGACCGACCGAACCTACGGCTCGAAGTCTTCTCTAAGAATCCCACCCACGCACCGGCGCTCATCCAGAGTCGCGTTGGCAATGCACCGGCCATCATTTACTGCATCACGCGTCGAGAGGCAGACGAATTGTGTCTCGACCTCATCCGTCGGGGCTGCCGCGCGGGCGTCTACCACGGCGGCGTCCCGCGCAAGCGCCGCGACTTTGTGCACAAGCAGTGGATGGGCGGCCAGATTTCCATGATCTGTGCCACGAGTGCGTTTGGGGTTCGTGGGTGGTTCCTTCATCTGTCAGGCCATGTGGTTATTTTACTAACGATGGAGTGGGTGCCTTAGATGGGTATCGACCGCGCTGACGTCCGCTTTGTGGTCCACCATTCGTTGCCACTGTCCCTCGCGTCGTACTATCAGCAAATCGTACGTGCTTCATTGCTGTAAATAACGATCCGGTCTGCCTGATAACGAACATCATGCAAACTAGGGACGAGCTGGACGCGACCGGAAACCGGCCGCATGTCTCATGCTGTACTCTGCTGACGACAAGACCCGTGCGCATTGGATCTCGACGGAACGAGTCGACGAAAACGATGGGACGGTGATCTCGAGCGGAGCTTCCCATGCGGCTGTGGAAGACGTGGCCTCGTTTTGCGAGACGACGGAATGCCGTCGTGCATTCCTCGCGACCCATTTCGGCCATCCTGCAGTCGTTCCGTGTAAGCGCAACTGCAACTGTGGGCCGCTGTCTGAGGCACCGGTTGACTGGACCGATGACAGTGATGCTGCTGAGAGTGCGATGGGGTTGCATCCTGCCAGTGACGAAGAAGACGGCGACGCAGAGCCTTCCGTGTATATGGTCGAGTACTACTACCAAAGGGTTCTTACAGAAGCGAGACGGCAGAATTTGCCCAAGAGAGAGGCGCTCCTGCGGCGCACCATTCGGGTACGTGAAAGGTATCTCGTTACGGACTATTCTGTTTAAACTAAGCTTCCAACGCAGGATATTCTGCGAACGGATCCGAGGAGCATCGAGGAGATGGCGGAAATTCGGGGTGTTGGCCAGCAGAAAGCCGAGCGTTTTTTCTATTGCTTTTCATTCCAATGAACAAACTCCATTTTCGTTTAGCGATGGTGATTCCTAGCACGTAGTAAACTGTTCTGCTAGATTCTTAGCAACTAGTAAAGTGCTCTACTATTGTAGTCCATCACAATCCTTGTAACTGGGCAAAAAATATGTCGAATCGAGTCAAGCGTCAGTCGTGAAGAACACCTGGGCGGCGGCGACTCCGAATCAAATGGAGCTCGTGGTAAAGCAGACGCGTGAGGCAGACGCAAGCGAGAACCGTGCCGATCTCGAGTAACAAGAAGACCGGCTCCCACGTACAGACCTGAACGCATCCAGGGTCCTTCGGTTTGCACCCTTTGGGCTCTTCGTGGCAGCTAGCGAGATACCCAACGAGGTACTGCACGAGCGCCGCGCCTACACTGCCGGTACCATCGACGATTCCGGTCACGGTCGAGAGGGCAGCGGCATTGCCGCGGATGCTTTCGTGCGTGCCCAAATCAGCAGAGATTGCCGTACTGATGAGGTTTGCTGGTCCGCCCAACATGAAGCCAGCCGCAAGGATCAAGTAGCCGATCGCATCGTATGTGGCGCCGTGGAAGTTGTAGATTGTGAACCACGAGAGCAGCAGCATTCCAACCACCACCGGAGAACGCACACCCATTTTGTCGGACACGTATCCACCAACAAAGCCGCCGAGGATTTGGCCGACGTCGTACAGCATCTGCAACACTGCATTGTCAGTAGTGCAAGCCCTAGTGACGGATACGGCAAGCCTCTGTCATACATACCGAGTACAGGCCTGCCGTGGAGTTGTCCATTTTCAGCGAGACGGTGAGGTAGAACGGCAGCCAGAAGAATAGCGCGTAGTTCACTGACTTCAGGCACGCGTACGACAACGAATACGGTAAGACCTGAGAGGCATGCAACAACGATCTATGAGTAGAGGAGAATCAATGCGGGCACCAATCCAGCCAGCCACGCACCCCCGGGATGCACCATGCATCCAGAAACGAGATGCCCTTCACGGAACCACTGGATTTCGCAGGAAGACACATCAAGCGCCCCTTTTCACTGTCGTCTTCAGCGTCTGCATCCGTCGGTGACGTTTTCAAACTCGGCGTGTGAGGAGCGCGTGCGCCGTCGACTTTCTGGTGGTTGTACACGGCGTCCAGTGGGTCTGGGACAAGAAAGAAGTGGATCAGCGTGCCCTGGAAGGCGACCAACGCTGCGGCAACGACGAGCGCCAACTTCCACGCGACAGTCTTGCTGCACAACTCGAACATCAATGCCACGAGCGCAGTGCCGACGATGTTTCCAAAGCAAGCGTTGCCACTCCAAATACCCAGGACGGCGCCGCGCTCACTCTGGTCAAACCACTTGCCCCTGTTCAGAAGCAGCCAAACGTGAGCACCCAAAGGCATGCGAGAACAGGTTATGCATACTCACATGACGGCGACGTTGGCGGGCCATCCGCACGACTGGACGAGGCCATTCAGCGCCCACAGCGTCGCGTAGAAACCGAGTGAATGGATTTCCGCGAATGCGCCGAGCCCAAACAGGAGCACAATCGCCGCCGTGAGCCACATCCCACCGGCGATGATGCGGCGCAGATCGAAGTTGTCGCCGAGCACGCCGCTCACGTACAGTCCTGCTGCGTAGAAGGCCATGAAGAGCGTGTCGAGAAGCCCGTACATCTGCGCCTGCTGTTCCGTTGGGTACAGCGCTGAGTGGATCCACTGTTCACTGCTCATCTCACCCTTGATCGCCGAGAAGGATTTGCGGCTGGCGTGGAACATGACGTAGCTGAAGAACGTGAGCAGGAACACGCCCTTCTTCGACGAGGCGCAGGACGCCCGCATGGTGCTGGCGCGGGCGACTTGTCTCGTGGCGTCGCTGGCAGTGGCGGACGCGAGCGTGGAGGCAGAGGAGGAGATGGAGAGCGTCTCGTCCACGTCCCCCGGTTTCTCAGTCTCGACCGCGTCCTCCGGTATGGATGTTGGGGACGCTGCAGACAGCATGGGGGAAACAACCAAGTGACTCCGAATCACGAAAAGAAGCAGGGTCCCTTATTTTGGGAGATCTAGGTAACCTATCTCATTGGACAGATCACTGATTGAACGAACAGTGTACAGTCCGCGCCATAAAAATACGGACACTCGTTCAAATGATGAACTCAATAGGCTCTCCACACCCTCACCTCGCACTCTCCGCGCCCACTCCTTCGTGTGACCTTCATACTCCCAACTCGCTAGTGTCAATGCTTGCTTGGTACCCAGCCTCATTCAGCCAAATGCACCAC
>JAADWA010000523.1:0-21781 GCA_023335935.1 Pythium phragmiticola
CCCCCCCCCCACACACACACCCTTCCACCCTCCTCCTTCTCCACTCTTTCCACCATGGCTCCGCAGCAAATGGACTCTATCCAGCGCCAGAATTTGACGTATGCCCACGAACTGCTGGCCAAGGCCAAGGCCAAGGCGGCACCGGACGACGATCAAATCTGTCTCTACCCGAGCAAAAAGTGCACAAACCTCCGCGCGAAAAAGAAGAACGGTGAGCTCCACACCATGTGCGAGTACCACCGCATCCGCGCCAATGAAAACCAGCGGCGGCTCGAGCGGCGACGCAAGGCCGCGCTGCGGTTCCCGCATCGCCACGCACCCAAACCCACGCTTTGGAACCGCCCGATCCTCGAACCGCTGCCACTTCCTCTTCCGCTACCGGAGCCCGAGGCACTTGCCCCACCAAACTATCCCGATTTGCTGACCCACTGGCAGCCCATTGAGATTGAGATCCTCATGACGTGTCTCTTTGACACCGAGGTTGTGCCCAGCAGCGCGTATCACTGGCCTGTGTTGGTGCCTCCGGCACCGCGCACGATCAACCTCATCACGTCACGAACCAGTCCAATGCACACCGCGCAGTTTGTCTGACTCGGCTTCTCTTTCTCCGCTAGGCATTTATTATTCAGTGTGGTGCATCAAATGTACAGTATCCGTCTCCCTATTTCTCCGAGGCTTTCTGTATTTTCCATCGTCGCCTTGCAGCTGTGCATCTTTCCAGGAATGTGTAGCCATGTCGGACCTGATACCATCAGCAATTCTGTTAAATCCGTACATATTTGTTCTTGTGGGTCCATATCTACCGATATAATACACACTTCTTTGAACACTACTTCTGTGCCCGGTCCAAGTCGTGAACCTCTGGTCCAAGCCCAATACCAGGCCCCAGGGCACAGTCGTCCTGGTTCGATGCCAGTTGTTTCGCGAGCGCTTTGCGTTCCAGTGCCTTTTTGTGTTGCACGAGCAAGATGGCGCTGCAGTGCGTGAAGAGCCGGCGCCACGCGTCCTCAATCTCAGGTGTCCACGCGTCTTCGGACGCGACGCGCATGGCGTGGAGCAGCGCGTTCCCGAGTGCGTTGAAATACTCGAGCCTGACGCCAAAGCGAAGGTGTGTCTGTGTCAATGCGAGTGTCTTGTCCATGACCTGGTCGCTCGCGAGGATCGAGCGGATGCCAGCGCTAATGTGGACAAGCACTTTGCTGCGCACGTGCATTGAGGACCGAAACACAGGCTTGAGCTGGGGCGAGTGCTCGTCCAAGTACTGATAAAACGAGTCGTACAGCGCACCGATGCGTGAGTCGCACGCCGACTTGGCCGTGGATTTCGGGTGGCGACCGGTACTTGCAGCGCTGCTTTGGCTGGACCGCGTCGAGCGGCTAGAGGGCACTTCGCGAAAGACGGCGTTCCAATGGGTCGCCGCGATCTGGCGATGGGCCTCTGTGGATACGTCGTAGATTCGAAATTCGGGCATGTACGTGTCGAGCGCCTGAATCTGTTCCTTATTGAGTCGGGTGGCAGGTGCGCAGAACGGGAAGATGCCGCCGCCGCCACTCGTGCTTCCACAGGCGCCCATGATAACTGAGCGGATCCGATCTGCCGCAAGTGGTCTTAGTGTCGCAAGTGAAGTGAATGAATGAGACGCCAGTTCGCATGGATACCTCTTGCACGACTTGATCCCTGAGATCAGCAGCAGTGGAGACCCTCGCAAGCTCGCTGTTCTCATACGGCTAAGCAGGTTGTTTCCGCATCTGCGACCAGATCACGAGGCAGCGTGTGCGATAGACATGCAATGTAAGACCTGGGTGAGGCGGTAGTGAAACATAGAACCGACCAAGAACATGTACTGGCCTAAGCTCAGCACGAGTTTCCAGATCAAGTCATTGTACCCCGATATCCAATCAACCTGCACTCATATTACTGGGATGGTACGAACGCGTCTGGGGAGACCAAGAATATCTCTCAACGACTGGGTCCATCTTAGATCGCTTGTTGAGTGCGTTCTCGTGGTTGTCGTACCCGACAAGGTCACGGAAGAAGCGATCAGAACGCTCAGTTTGGAAAGGCACTTTAATTACTCTACAGGAGGCAACAGACACAAAACGCCAGTGGTAGTGTCAACACTGCATCATCTGTTGCCAGACGCTAAACTGTCGTGGCAACAGACCCCGTCACAGTCGCAGATGTACTTCCTGTGGTATGCTAGTACAGAACTTTGCCGATAGTACTACTCGCATGTACCAGCATGCACCGGTGACTGTGGTGACTGAGGTCATGCCTGGGAGTTGCCGCATTATTAGCACCGAGAGATGATGAGAGATGGCATTGAGCAGAAGAAAACCAACAAAGCTCGACGAAGAGAAACGCTCTAGCGCGTGGTTAGTTGGTAAGCAGGCTGGAGTCTTCAGCACGATGTGTCGATCTCGCTGACCACAAACTATTACTTTTGCATTTCAATGACAAGAGATCTTAGGTCAGAAACCATCAGCTACTGTCATTCATTACTCTACTCGACAAGGTTTACTTTAACTGAATCCAGTCTCGACGGTGGTTTACGACGCTTCATCCATTATATCCATCAATTTGCGACTGCCACGGCTCGGGGCGATGGCTTCACGTCTCTTACTTGTTTACGTGGGGATCCTCCGGTGGAGAACGGCCGGACGCGAACCGCCACACGGATCTTCTCTTCCTCGGTCTCAATGTTGTGAGTTTATGAATGCACATGAGACCTTCACGCGTACAGAATGATGCTCAATAGATAAACGAAGAGGCGTGAATCCATTCATCAGCTGCTCACTCTCACCAAAGAACGCTCCAGATATTCAGATGAAACAAGGAAACACACAAAGCTCTTCAAGTATACGAAAGGATTTCCTTTTCATTCTCATAATGGCCAATCAGTAAGAAAGAAACGAACAGCCACGCGTGCTTCAGCGTCGGCTGGAGGAGTCTAGAACGAAGCGCACACCAATACCCAACACCACCACACACACACGTACCTGGTCGAGTTACGTACCTGGTCGGGAGGTGTCGACGGGAACGTCTCGCACGTTTCTGCGCGAACCGGCTTAACGCCACGGCTGGCCCCGCTCGTGTCGAGAGAGGACGCTTGCGGAGACGCCGAGACACCGACTCGGCATTCGAAGCTCGTCGATATGTATGTCGCACGTTTCCGCACGAGCAGGCTTGAGGCCACGGCTGGCCCTACACGTGTCGAGAGAATACCCTACCTAGGGACGCCGCGACACCGACTCGGCAGTCGGAGCTTGTCGCTCGCTCGCTCGGCTTTCGGGCGAGGGAACCCGAACTGGAAGGGTCGTCCGTTGGTCTGCTGGTCTCCTGGTCTGCTGGTCTGTTGGTCTTGGTTGGGGTGGAGGGGACCCAGCGCGTGGTCGTGGGCGACCCGCACACGTGCGGATACTGCCTCGCACGCGCCTTCGTTTCCCTCCGCATGGGTGAGGGCTTCCAGTACCGATAGACTTCTCGGCCATCGTTCGTTGGTCGCCCTCGTGGGTATGGTTTGAGTTGTGGGTGTTGGGATGAGGCCTCCGCCTCCGAGGGTTAGTCTTTGGCGGAGTTTGTTTTCTTTTCGTGGGGTAAACCTCCGCAGCAGACAGTACGTCGCGCGTGAGGGTGGAGGGGCCCCGGCTTGTGGTCATCGGCGAATGCCTCGTCACGCGCCTTCGTTTCCCTCCGCTGCGGGTGAGGGCTACAGCAGGCCGACGACCGAGCCCGTCGGGGGTGTGCTCGTCCTCGGTGGTATGTTTTGGGGGTTTGGGGGGTCTTGAGCAGTAGCCGGCAAATTGCCGAATGAGTATCTCGACCCAGTGGCTGCTCGAGATGAAAAAAGGTCTCGACCCATCAATCAGAGGAGTTTCCGGATCGCTGATTAGCTGGCAACCCTGCGACAAGCAAAAGGTCTATTATAGTGCCTGAAACCTAGAACAGTCCTGCATTAGTACGTCAAGTGCAGGTGAAGCTACGGATTACGTGGTTACAGAAACTAGGCTAGATTGTGTAACCTCGTAACCCTGCGGCACCACCACATTGTGGTTTCAACGGGAATGGCCATCGGCGCCTTCTGCATCCTGCGCCGTCTCTCCTCCCCCCCCTTCTCTCTCCACCGCCTGCAGATCCAGAGAACCATGGCCTCGGCCGCTACGGAACTGCGTCTCCAGGGCCGTCCTGACGATTTCCACCACCACCTGCGCGACGGCGACGCGCTCCGCCTCACTGTGCCCCATGTCGCGCGCCAGTTTGCGCGCTGCATCGCCATGCCCAACCTCGTGCCGCCCGTCACGACCACGGCGCAGGCGCTGGCGTACCGTGAGCGCATCCTCGCGCAAGTGCCAGCTGAGTTTGTGGGCCGCTTCACGCCGCTCATGACGCTCTACATGACCGACAAGACGTCGGCCGACGAGATCCGCTTGGCGGCGGCCTCGGGCCACGTCGCTGCCGTGAAACTATACCCGGCCGGTGCGACCACGAACTCGGACTCGGGCGTGACCGACTTTGACAATGTCTCGTCGGCGCTCGAGGCCATGAGCGACGTCGGCATGCCGCTGCTGGTCCATGGCGAAGTGACCGACGCGAGCGTCGACATTTTCGACCGCGAGGCCGAGTTCATCACGCGTACGCTCAAGCCACTGGTGGCGAAATTCCCCACGCTCAAGATTGTGATGGAACACATCACGACCGCCGACGCCGTATCGTTTGTCATGGAGGCGCCGGCCAATGTCGCGGCGACCATTACGCCGCAGCACTTGCTCTACAACCGCAATGGTATGGACGACGTGAATGGTGATCCTTATGGTATTCCCCAGCAGCTCATAGTACTAACCATGATGCCTTGATGGTCAACAGCGATCTTCCAGGGCGGCTTGCGTCCGCACAAGTACTGTCTGCCTGTGCTCAAGCGCGAGACCCATCGCCAGGCGTTGCTCCAGGCCGTGGCGAGCGGCTCGAAAAAGTTTTTCCTGGGGACGGACAGCGCACCGCACCAGCAGCTCAAGAAGGAGGCGTCCTGCGGCTGTGCCGGCATCTACTCGGCCCACGCCGCGTTGGAGCTGTACCTCGAGGCCTTTGAGAGCATGGACAAGCTGGAGCAGTTCCAGGCGTTTGCCTGTGAAAATGGCGCCGACTTCTACGGGCTCTCGAGGAACGAAGGTGAGACGCTGCTGACGCGCGACGCGTGGCATGTGCCGACGAGCTTCCCGTTTGAATCCGGCAGCCTCGTGCCGCTCAAGGCCGACGAGTCGCTCGCGTGGAAGTTGGTCAAGCAGTAGATGGACCATTTAAGGATCACGACGGTATTGCTAGCGTGCTATTCTCCTTCCGGTCGAGCAATACATCAGAACCAATGGTTAAGCACACAAGGCTTGTGATATATTTCTTCTCCCTCCATCCATCGAAAGGTGCTCCGCGTACGGGACTCTCTAGGTGGCCTTGTCAAGCACAATACCCTCGTACTTGGTCTGGAACCACTTGATGGCGTCCTCCTTGCGGAGACGGTGCGGCGCACCGACACGCGTCTGGCGCATCTTGCGGCGCGCGACACGAGCACCCGGGCGCGTGAGCACGACGAAGAAGTCCATACCGTAAATGCCAGTCGACGGGTCGTACTTGATACCCAAGTCAATGTGCTCCTGGATACCGAAGCCAAAGTTGCCCGTGTCCGAGAAGTTGCGCTTCTGGAGCTCGTACTCCTTGACCTTGAGGCCACGGTCGAGGATCTCGTTCGCGAGCTCACCACGGACGGTCACGTGGCACGAGATCTTTTCGTTACGACGGATACCGAAAGTACGGACCGTGTAGCGAGCTATTGGAATAAGAACACGGGTCAGTTTCTTCTTCTGGTGATCTCCTGTTTGAGAGGTGAAGGAGATTGCCATTCCCAGGCCACCACCACACTGGGTACCACACACCGGCACGGGCACGGAGGCGGAACGCTGGACTCTCTGGACTGAGATTTCCAAAAGAGCGAGACGCTCGTGCATTGGGATTTACGAGTCGATCATTCCGCAAAGGGGACGATCTTTCCACCAAAAACGAAGAGCCACGATGGCGTGACTCGGCGCGCGGGGGGTCTCATTCGAGTCGTTCCGGATCCGGACAGCGGAGGCGTGTGGGTCAAGTGCGGTTGTACTCATAAGGCGTACGCAATCGGGGATGGACCGCAATGGCAAACCGAGAACGCGTCTCGGTACGCCGCCACAGCACCCAGAAAGGTCGCGATTATAAAGCACACGCCCCCGACCAACCGCGGATCGTCAGCCACCGCATATAGCTGTGGCCTCCCACGCGATTGGCCGCGTTTCGCTCGCTTCGAGCGAGGGCGAAAGCGCACGGTGGGGGCTTGGGTGGCCCGGGTAAGTCGCCCGTTAGGGCGGTCTTTCCTTTGGCTTCTTCTCCCCTCGAATGAGGTGAGTGAAGATCAAAGCTTACCCTTCGAGTACACCGGCTTCTGGCCAGTCAACTGCTCCAGCACACGGGCCGCGCGGGTCAACTTATCGCCGGACTCGCCGACACAGCAGTTGATGACCAACTTGTCGACCTTGATGTCGCGCATCACGTTGTTGCTCTTGTCAGCCTAGAAGATCATGGAAGGTTAGGCGACTCCATGAACGAGCCCGTGCAGATACGGGAGAGACGGCCGCACCATCTTGTCTGGAGGTTCTTCGAAAGAGAGATTGGAGAATCACACTTGGCGATGGAGCTGCTCGACCATTATCGGAGGGTCGACACCCAACCACCAACACCAGTCAATGCAGTGTCCCGAAAATACCGAATAGGAAGATGCAGCAAGGGACTAACATAGTCTGAACAAGGGACTGATCATGTTACGAACCACTTAGTGCACTCAGTGGGATATCATGTTATTATATCATACCAATTCATAGAACCTCACTTCTTCTGTCCTGCCAAGATGAAGCCGACGGCCGGATCCATGGACGCTCCGTCGGCGCCCAAGCGAGCGCCCGCAGCAGCGATTCTATGCACCCTTGCAGATCTCTACACGCGCAGTGACCTGGAGGGCAAGTGGCGCGAGCTCGTGAACGTTTACGAGGTGAGCAGAGCTGTTCTCCATGGCGGACCTCCTCAGCTCCTGCGAGTAGCTCACTCTCTGATTTCCCAACAGCAACGGAAGAATGACGACAATCTGCGCGAGATTCTGGATCTCAGTGCGCCCAGCAAGCGCATGAATGACTTAAACGTGTGGCACTTGGAGCGCATGGCCGTTGGCGAATTGGGCGGCGACGCGAGCGTCGGCACGGGTGACGTCGCCGTGATCAAGCAAGAAAGCCGGCGCACCAAGCAGGCGCTCCGCAAGATTCTGTCGAATGGAAAGAGGTACCAAGCGAAACGTGAAGAGGTTGTGACGGCGATGGTCAAGCAGCGTGAGGCGCTGCTCGCTGAGCTCGAGGCCGCGAAGGGTTTTCTCGGACAGATCCACTCGGCCGAAGTCGTGGACGCGCAGGTCGTGGAGCTCACGGCGCCCGCGCCCGTCGAGAAACGACTGCTGGCTACCGTCACGCCGCCCGAGGCCTCTGCGAACGTAGACTTGAGTGCAGTGCCGTCCATATAAGTCAGGTGATGTGATAGTGAAGACAAGAGATCTACTTGAAGCAGTGGGGGGCTTCCCTACTTCATTCCGGTTCCAGTGCGGTTCTCGCTAACGCTGCGTATAGCGTGCGCTCCTAGTCGACGTGGAGACGGTTCTCTAAGTACTTGACCGCGTCGGCCGTGAGGACGAGCAGATCCTTTTGCAGGATCGAGTACACGTTGATCTTGTGCTGCGGCAGCGTCGCGATGTACGGCAAGTTGCGCGTCGACAGCAGAAAGTTGGTCGTCACTTCGGCGCCGTCCACAAAGAGAGCGTGGTCCCAGCCGCGCGTCTCCAACAGCTCCTTCATGGCCTTGGTCTTGTTGACCTATTCAAGTGCACCCCATTGCTGTCAGTAAACGTAGAGTAAAAATCCACAGACGCCCCCTTCCGTACCTCGACATCGAGCGAGTCGACGATCGCGAGCTTGCCCTCACGGAGCTTGGTCGAGAGCGCAACGCGCAGGCCCATGGCGCGCACTTTCTTGGGAAGGCTGTACGAGTGGTCACGCACGACGGGTCCGTGGACAGCGTAGCCGCCACGCCACTGCGGCGCGCGAATGTCGCCGACTCGCGCGCGGCCCGAGCCCTTCTGCTTCCATGGCTTGCGCGTCGAGCCGCTCGTCTCGCTGCGCGACTTGGACTTGTGGTTGCCCGAGCGGCGCGCGGCGAGCTGCCACCGCACAACACGGTGCAAGATGTCTACACGCGGCGGCGCGGCAAACACGACGCCGTCGAGAGTGACCGGCTCGCCGACCTCGGTCAGGTCCTTGAACGACAGCACCTTGACCGCGACATTGCCCGACGGCAAGTACTCGGCTGGAAAGAGAACAGCATGCGTCCCGTCAGACTCTACAGTAGACTCTATAACGTGGACGAAGCGTACCCTGCTCGGCGGTGTAGACGATGCGCGGCGCGCGCATCTCCTTTTCCTCGGCGAGAATGAGGTTCACGGGCGCGCTTTCGGCTGCTGCCTGCGTGGACGCGGCACGCACGAGGCAGGAGCGCGGCGCCGCCGCCGAGAGGCTCAGCGCGTTGACGCTCTTGACGAGGCGCAGCAGCGACATGCTTTCTCTGGAGCTGCTGGGATCCGCTGGCCGCACAATGCCAGCCACCAAACCGGCGTATTTGGGGTATTGTATTTACAGAAATAGACGTAGTAAGTTTATTTACGGTATTTGCCGCGTTTAAATGAAATAGTCATACCGGTATGCATACCGGTATGTCGGTTTCTTCTGAACCAACAGCAACCAACGGCGGAGCTGCTCACATCGAAGCTTGAGGTCCGTGCATCATCCTCCTCCTCCTTGGTCATGTGGTCTGCTGGTCGTCGCCTGCCCGCGCGCGTCGCGCAGCAGCCGCAGCTTCTCAATGGGCGTATGCTCGGGCAGCAGACGCTCGCGCTCCAGCGACACGTTGCGCCGCTCGCGTCGCGCCACCAGCAGCAGCTCCAAGTGCGCACGTTCTTTGGGCTCAAGGAGTGGCTCTTTGGTGACAAGAAGAAGGACGCTGCCACGACCACGGACGAGACTGCCACGCAGGCGGCTGCTGCGGATGCCAGTGCTACGGTCGTCGCTGGCGATGCGCCATTGGCTGTGGAGCAGCCGGACGCACCCGTGGAACCACTCGTCGGCAGTCTCGACCCGATCCAGTACTCGGTGGGAAAGTACGCGCGGCTCGCCGACGGTGCCATCATGAGCACGCAGGGCAAGACCATGGTGCTCTCGACGACCGTGAGCACGGCGCCCGCGAGCGGCGCCAAGAAGAAGGACTTTTTGCCGCTCATGGTCGACTACCGCATCAAGTTCCACGCCGTGGGGCTCATTCCCGACACGCAGCGCCGCAGCGAAATGACCAACACGGACGAAGAGATCCTCGAGTCGCGCATCATCGATCGCGTCATCCGTCCGCTCTTCCCACGCGACTACGTCGACGAGACGCAGGTCATTGCGACGGTCCACAGCCTCGATCCGGCCAACGATCCGCTCGTGCTCGCCGTCAACGCGACGTCGGCGGCGCTGGCCGTGTCCAACATCCCGTGGAACGGCCCCGTCGGCTGCGTGCGCGTGGTCGAGATCAACGGGCAGCTGGTGGCGAATCCCACCAAGGCGCAGCGCGACGCCGCGACGCTCGACATTGTGTATGCCGCCAACGCCACGCGCGTGCTCATGATCGAGGCCGACGGCCACGAGATCCCCGAAGACCGCATGGCCGAGGCGCTGCGGTTTGCCCATGAAAAGGTCCAGCCGCTCCTGGCCGAGCAAAAGAAGCTGGTCGAGCAGCACGGCAAGCCCAAGCGCGAGTACGTGCGCACGGTCGTGCCCGAGGACGTGGCCGCCAAGGCTCGAGAGATTGGCGTCGGCCAGCTCTTTAGCGGGCCGCGGGCTGCCAAGATGGAGCGTCGCCAGGCCGAGCACGAGACGTACGAGGCGCTGCTCGCAGGCCTGCGCGAGGCCTTTGCCGGCCGCGAGGACGTGGACGACGACCTGTTCCAGATCGCGGCCCACGACGTGGTCCAGACGGCGTTGCGGGACCGCATCTTGGCCGGCGACCGCAACTCGCGGCTGGACGGACGCTCGCACAGCACGATTCGGCCGCTGCAAATCGAGACGGACGTGCTGCCCATGGCCCACGGGTCGTCCGTGTTTGGGCGTGGCGACACGCAGGCGCTGTGCTCGGTCACGCTCGGGCCGCTGGACCGCGGTCTGCGCCTGCGCACGGCCCACCAGAACCCCAAGCACGAGGCCGAGTTCAAGCACGCGATTCTCCACTACGAGTTCCCGCCGTACTGCGTCAATGAGACGGGCCGCATGGGCGGCGTCAACCGACGCATGGTCGGCCACGGCGCGCTCGCGGAAAAGGCGCTCGTGCCAGTGCTTCCGTCCACAGACACGTTCCCGTTTACCGTGAGGATGACGTCCGAGACCATGGGCTCGGACGGCTCGTCGTCCATGGCCACGGTGTGCGGCGTGAGCATGGCGCTGATGGACGCCGGCGTGCCCATCAAGACGCCCGTGGCCGGCATCTCGATCGGACTGGTCACGGAGGGAGATCCGTTCGACGGCACCAAGCCCATTGGCAGCTACCGCCTGCTCACCGACATTTTGGGCACGGAAGACCACTATGGCGACATGGACTTCAAGATCGCCGGCACGGACACGGGCATCACGGCCATTCAACTGGACGTTAAGCTGCCCGGCGTGCCGCTTCGGATCCTGTGCCAGGGGCTCCAGCACGCTAAGAAAGCCCGGAGCTTTGTGCTCAAGCGCATGGCCTCTGAGCTCTCGGCACCTCGCGAGCAGCTCAAGTCGACCACGTCGGCTGTCACGGGCACAACAGAAGGCACGAACGGTATCCACGGTGTCATCAAGTTCTCCGTCCCGGCGAATTCCATCGGTTCGCTGATCGGCACGGGCGGCTCCACGATTCGTGAGATTGAGAACGCGACAGGGTGCTCCATCAGCATTGTGGACCGCAACAAGGGCGAGATCCGCGTGTCCGGCCCGGCCGAGGCCCTCGAGTCGGCCCAGGCCATCATCCAGGAACAGACGGGGTCGGCGGCCCAGTCGTTTTACAAGGTGGGCGGCAAATACGAGATGCGCGTCGTCGAGGTCATGGACTTTGGCGCCATCTTGGAGGCCACGGCGCCCACCAAGAACCGTGGCTTTGTGCACATCACAGAACTGGCCGACACGCGCGTGGCCAATATCCACGACGTGATCAAGGTCGGCCAGGTGCTCGAGTTTGCGTGCCTGCAAGAGGGCGTCTCGGGCAAAATGTCGCTCAAGGCATTGCGGGCTGGTGGAGCTACTGCTGGTGGACCAGAGGGTACAACGTCGCCCAAGCGACCGGTCAGTGGCGTGCCCAAGAGAAGAGCCAAGAGCATCCACACGACCGCTCACCCGCACCGAACGACTAAGGCCGCGGTGGACAACTAATCACAGAAGAAAGGCACCGCACGAGATTGGTGTTGAGTAGACCACGACAACGATATTCCCATCATAGACCCCCTCGTTCCATACACAACAAACTCTCATGTCCACTCTACAAACCTTTGTGGTTATTAGACGACCGCTTCCGGGGCCCCGACGACAATCGTCTTTTCCGAGTTGGCGCTGCGCTTGCGGCTTCGCTTGAGCAGCACAAGACGGTCCACGGGGTCCACCGTCGCCGGCATCGGCGCCATGCTGGTCGACGTCATGCGCACGCTCGTGCGCATGTCGCCTGCCCCCATCACGGCCGAGGCCCGCGAAAGTCCCATGCCGTTGGTCGTCGACATGCGCGCATTGCCGCCCTGGATGACCGAGTTTAGCGACTGCACGGACGCCGTAAACGACGGGATCGTCGGAGATGACCGGCGTCGCAGCACATCGCGTGGATGAGGCACCTTGTCGCCAGCGTTCGTCTTGTAGCCACCACCACTCTCGTCTTGATTGATGGAGTCCAATACCTCATCCGTCAGCACGGCGCGATCAAACGAATTGAGAACGAACTGGCGAAGCGCGAGTCGGTAGTTGTATCGCTCGAGCAACGCGTGCACGTACAGCAGCAGCATGGGCTCTTCAAACAGACTCGACTTGGACGCGCGCAGCTTGTTGAGCGATGCGTGCGCTTCCTTCTGCGTGATGTGGTTGCTCAGATCCGCAACCAGGCGAAGCACGTCTTTCCACTCGGGCGGCACTTTGCTGAGCAGTGTCTGGAGATGAGACACCGGTGGGTGCGTGACGTTGCAGACGGCACTCGAGGCGCCGTGCGCGGGCGGCTGCGGCCACACAAACAGCGAGTTGCAGTTCTGAGGCACTGAAATCGAGCACTGCGTGTCGCGGGCCGTATCCCAGCCAAGCCGCGCGAGGTTGCGGCGTCCGGCCGACGACCGCGCGACCAGCCCCAGCACGAAAAAGCAGGTCCCACGGATCGACACGATCGGCGAGTCGGTCGCCAACTTGACAATCAAATCCAGCACGTCGTGGGCATAGTGGTAAATGAGATCGTAGCCCCTCGAGGTCGCAGCGACGTGGCCCAACGCCCACAGCGCGGCTCGCTTTTCCAGTGGCACACTGGCCGCATCGCGCAGACACGAAATGAATTCCGGGATATGGCCCGATTCCAACAGGATCTGGCACCCTTGCGTGGTCTTGGCGAGCTCTCCATAGAGATGGGGAGGGAGCGGCACCGTGCGCGGCCGCAGGGGCAGCAGCTGGAGCGTAAACTCGACCGACTTGAGCATGAGTCGCTTGACGCCGCCAGTCGCTTGGTCCATTTCGACGCGGAAATTCCACACGGCACGCTCGCCCGTGCCGCACAGCGATGTCTCGGGGCTCGAGAGATTCTGAGGGGACCGCTGGTCTGGCGAGCACACGCTCCAGTCCTTGTTCTCGTCCGACGCGGCCTCCGGCTGCGGGATCGACGCGTCATTTTGGTAGTCCAACCCACTGGAAAACGTTTCCGAGAGGCGCTCGCCTCCACCGCCGGCAGCCGACTGCGTGCGTGCGCGTGACGCAGCCTTGAGCTGTGGGTCCGCCGTCAGATTGGACGACATGACGAAGCCACCGTTACTCTGTGGCGGCGGCTTGGTGAACCCGCGGCGGTCCACGGGTTGCGTGCCCAGAAACAAACAGGCCTGGAGCGTCTGCTGCGAATTCACAATCACTGGCTGCGGCATATTGCGCGCGTCCACGACAATGCCCTTGACGCGGATCGAGTTCATCCGCAGGTCGTCTTCGTCCAATGGCGTGTCTTCTTCATCGCGGATCGAGCCGTCAATATACGTCTCCAAGGTCAGGTTGGACGGCGGGCCACTGCCCGGCGGGCCGACGATCTTAACTTCCATGTTCCACGGCATGCGGTAGAGCCACTCCAGCCCCCAGAGCGATCGCTGGTTGCTCGCCTTGAGGTTGTTGCCTCGCTTCATGGGCACGTGGACCGGAATTGGCGTGGGCCGGCACGGCTTGTTGGCTGTGGCACTCGAGAGGTTTCGCTCCCGTCCGCAGACATCGCGATTGAGTCCACGGAACAGCGCGCTCTCGACAGCGTTCACGTACGAGATGAATTTCTCGCGACGCCACGCCAAGAGCATTTGCGGGATCCAGTCATTGCAGTCCTTGAGAAACGTCAGACCCTCGGGCTGCGAGAGAAACTTGAGCAAGAGCGACTCGGCGCGCTTGTCGCGCAGCTGGATCAGGCGCGTGGGCCGTTTCATAATCATGGCCTGGAGACACTCTTCCGTCTCGGCAGCTTCTTCCAAGACGCTGAGCGCGGCCTTGGCGACTTCTTCTTCCTGGGTCAATTGCGTCACGAGCGCGTCAATGCCCCACTTGGCAAAGTCGGCAACTTCCGAGCGAAGCAGCGCGCGCAGGAGACAGGTCGCATAGAGCCGCAAGGGTTTCGAGCCTTCGAGCATCCACGACTGGAGCAGTTTGCGCGAGCTGCCATCGACCGAGTAGTCCAAGTTGGCGAGAATGAGGCGGCACAGAAAGTCGTGGCCCTTGGTCGTGCCCATGACGTAGAGCCGCTGGAAGAGGTTCGACTGCTCCATCATTTTCAGCCCTTCCTTGCTCGAGCTCATGAGCCCAAGGAGCGTAAAATACTCGCGCAGCATGCGTCGCGAGCAATACTCGGGCGAAAACATACGCGCTTTTAATGCGCCGATGTGCGACTCGACGATCGCGGCCTCGGGCCGCGCCTCGAGTTCGAGTGCCGCCGAGATCTCGGTCAAGAGCTGACCACGTCGATCCGTCTTGAGGAAAAGCAGGCCCTCGGGATGGTTCAGCAGCAGTGTATACATTTGGCAGGCCGGACGCAAGAACGGCACAAAGTCGGGAATCCACGCGAGCTGAGAAAAGTAGCCCTTGTTGCCAGGGTCGCACCGGAAAAAGCCCGACAGGCGCTTAAAAAACTTGGTCTTCATGGCCTCGGAGAGTCGTTGCGGATTCGTGAGTGGTCCTTCGAGAAGTTCCGAGATGATATCCCAGTTCCACTTGGTCCAGTTCTTGTCCATGAGTACACGGGAACGGTTATTGAGCATGTCCTTGAACGTCGCGTCGTCCATTTGCGCGTCCATCGAGAGCTTGAGCGTCTGGATCATGAGCTCGCGCGACGTCACGTTCTCCCGGATGGGTCCTTTCTTCAATGTCGTCGACGAGAAATTCGTCAAGGCACCCGTGCGGTTGAGCAGGAGCGGTGACGGACGGTTCGTATCCCTCAACAGTTCCGACGCGAGCTGCACGCCATTGACGCCGCTGCCACCGTACGAGACCAGCGAGACACCCTGTGCCGCGATACTGCCCGAGCTTGCGCCGACGGCCGTCGCGAGTTCCGCTAGCATCTCGCTCGCACGGATCGATTTCTCGCGCTGCATGCGTTCCAACAGGCTCTTGACATGATCCCCAAGTGTCTGCGTGGTCGTGGTCGTCACCGACGTCGCCGACACGAGTCGGGGCAATGCCAAGAGCTGCGCGCAGTGCTGGTCAGGAAGCAAGCGAGATGACATGCGCAGAATGTCAGAGAGCAAGTCGATCGCCGGCTCCGCCAGCGAGCGGTTCGTGCTCGTGCCGAGCGTGATGAGCGCATCCAAGATGCCGCAGTGGATCATCGCGAGCAGATTAATGACCGTGTAATTATCCAGCAGATTGTGCTGCGACGTCACGGGGTTGAACTCGGCCGACGACACGCTGATGGGGATCGCCGTTGAGACAATGTCATTCGCGTCGCTGCCCGCGGCCTTGTCGAACGGCGTGCGCTTGTAGAAAATTTCGCAAATGGTCGAGAGCACTGCCTTCTGTACATCTTCGCCCACGGGCTGTACAAGCAACTGGACCAACGACTGGAGACCTTGTGGGTTGGACGTCAGCACCACGATACCCTACACAATGATCCACCATTAGGAGCCGGCCACCTTTCAGATCGTTCGTCATGAGTGATTATGTCGGTACCGTCCACGAGCGCATCATGGTCACAATGGCGTTGCGGCTCGCCATCCATCGCAGGCGCCGCTCGTTGCCCGCGGGCAAGTCCGTGTCGGTGAACGGCGCCAGCAGAATCTGCGTGTCCATGAACGGTTCAATAAAGCGTCGTGTCGCCGGCTCGTTGAGAATCATGAGCAGTGTCAAGATGAGCGAGTCGGCGAGGTCTTGAAACGACGGCTCGAGGATCGCATCGACCAAGACTTTGACACCGTTGGCCGACGCGACTACTTCGACATTGGACAGCACGAGTTCCCGAAGCGTCTCCAAGCACACGCGCCGCATATTGTCGTCCTTGTGGCTCGCGATCGCGACGATGGACGCGACCAAGTTGCGCGGCATTTGCGACGCATCAATCTCCATGATGCGGCGGATCACTTTGATGGCCTGCACGCGCTCGGCCAGCAGCTTTTGCTCGCGCTCCATGGACCGCACGACAAACACGCCAAGCGTCTAGGGAAAAGCAAAGGTCCTGCTCAGTGACGCGGATAGAGGAGGAGGAGATCAGGAACGATCACACGCACCGTCTCGGCAAACTGCTTGACGCCGTTGCTGCTGCAGATCGCGTACCGGATGACGCGCAGTGCGCCGGCACGGGTCGACGTGTCGGGATCGCTCACGAGCTTGCGCATGCACTTCATGATGCGCTCCACGGGGAACGAATCGAGCTGCATCGGGTCCGTCTTGAGCTCCTGAATATTATTGAATGGATACAAGCATGGCGTCAGGAAATGAAGGGGCCATGGTCCACCACGATCGACTCGCTCGTACATGGCAGAGCCTTCCTGTGCTCTCGAGCTTGGACTTTCGGTCGAGTCCGCCACGCTCCACGAGCGTGCAGATGAGCCCGAGTCCGCCCTCGGGCCGAGCGCCGGACGTGCGTCTTCCAGACATGATTGAGACTTATAGAGTTTCCCCCCTTCGCCTTCTTCTCGCGCGCAAGTCGCGTCGTCGCGATGGAGAGGGGATGTGGTCCCTCCTGAGTTTTCGGGACGGGTTTTGTCACGCAGAGAAGGCTTCAAACCAAATCACTGCAATTCATTTGTGAATTGCAATCGACCTTGTATATATAGCATCTACAGTACTCTGTGGACTATTCGACCACTACTAAATGTCACATGAAAGAAACCAAAATCATAAATACGTGCGGTTTTGGTACTGGGTGAATAGCCACCGAGGTTGTTGGTGCTGTGCCGCCATCTCTGTTCCATTTCCTGTTCCAGTTTGCTTTCCCCCACAAAGCACCGCCGTTTCGCTCTCCCTCTCTCTTCTCCTCAGCATCATGGGCACGCGCGTCTATGTCGGTGGTCTGCCCCGCGACGCGACCTCGCGTGAGATCCAGGACGCCTTCAGCCGCTACGGCCACATCTCCAATGTCTGGATCGCGCGCAACCCGCCGGGCTTCGCATTCGTGGTGAGTGCTCCCTCCTCTTCCTCTCGGCAGGCGACAGCGGCAGTGGCTTGAAAGGGGCTCTCCTCTCCTCTCCTCTTGCGCGACGCGTGCGACGGACTGCGCTGCTGTTTTTCTATCTCTGTCTCGCTCCTCCCCCACTGGCGACGTCCTCCGCACTGGGCTTCTCCTCGCTTTGCATGTGGTATTCGGCGTGAGGCTCGGCCTTGCTCGTCTTCTTCTGTATATGTGGCTTGGCGCTTCTCGTCTCGCTTGCAAGAGGTCTTCGCTCCGCTGTGGTTGGGCTTCGGTTGAGAACGCTTCGCCTGCAAGTTGTGGACGGGATGTAGTCTACGGTTGTGTGTCGAGGAGATTCCGCCACGTCCTGCTCGAGTTAGTGTGGGGAGGAAATTGTTGCGCCGTCGCTGCCCTTCGCTGCCGCTCCGCTCGCGCCGCTCTATCTCTATCTGCTCTCTATCTCCCTCTTCGCCTCTGCGGATCCACCAACGCTCTTCTTGTCGTCTCTTCGCTTCGTCTTCCTCGCTCCATAGGACTTCGAAGACCCTCGCGACGCCGACGATGCGATTCGCGCCATGGACAACCGTGACTTCCTTGGTGGACGGTACGATCCTCTTTCATGCTGTTGGTTTCAGTCGATTTGGTTGAAAAGGGTGGTAATTTGATCTTGTGTCTATCGTAGTGTCCGCGTCGAATTGGCTAAGGGCGGCAGCCGTCGTGACGACCGTGGTGGCCGTGGACGCGACGACCGTCGTGGCGGTGACCGTGGCGACCGTGGTGGTGCGTTCACGTCAGACTTGTTCCAACTCTCGTGATGCCGAACTAACTAATGTGCGTTCTGTTTGCAGGCCGCAACCCGCCGCAGCGCACGGACTTCAAGGTTCGCATTACGGACCTCCCGCGTGGTGTCGACTGGCGTGATGTCAAGGACCACTTGCGCTCGGCCGGTGAAGTGACATTCTGCGACGTGCAGAGTGACGGCACTGCGTACGTGGACACCTGGCCTTGTTTGTCTATCTTGTTGAGGCACATACTGACGTAGCTGTTCTGGACGCTGTTTGCAGGACTGCCGAGTTCTCGACGCGCGAAGACATGGAGAACGCCGTGGCCAAGCTCGATGACAAGGAATTCCGTGGCTCGTACATTCGTGTGACGGCGGAAGGAGGTGGTGGTGGCCGTGGTCGCTCGCGCTCGCCACGTCGGGACCGCTCCCCGGACCGTCGCTCGCGCTCGCGTTCGCCTGGTGCACGCAACGAGGCGTCTCCGCGCCGCTCGCGCTCGCCGTCCCCGGCGGCCCACTCGCCTCCTCCGCGCAAGAACTCGGTCTAAAATGCCAGCAACCAAACTGGGTACTTCTGCATTTTCCGATCGACGCTACGCCGAGCCAAGCTGCA
This sequence comes from Pythium phragmiticola, assembly GCA_023335935.1. Taxonomy (NCBI): domain Eukaryota; phylum Oomycota; class Peronosporomycetes; order Pythiales; family Pythiaceae; genus Pythium; species Pythium phragmiticola. Next base: position 18,366 of record JAADWA010000523.1, read on the forward strand.
TGTTGCGCCGAGAGAAACGAGAGGTCCGATGCCCTCAATTCTTTTTGCTTTATACCTACTACCGTCTGACGACAAATGACAAAACGAAAATGCCTCTTTTCCACCATGGACAATGTCGTTGCGCTTGCATACGCGGTTCTGATCAAACCTCAGGTCGCGTGGGTATTCCTTTGCATCTCGGTCCTTGCGTAATGCGAGGAGGTGGCCTGGTACGCAAAGAGGACGAGTGCAGCCGGATGCGGACAGCAGGATCGTCCTCCTCGCGGTATCTGCAAGAGCCAACGATGTCATCGAGCAATGGCGAGACATACAACAAGGAGCGGAGCGCACGCATGAATAGTAGAAGAACCAAAGGCGACATCTCTTCCGACTCGATAAAAGCCAACTCCTCCATTGGATGATGCAAACTGATTGTCGCCAGCGACCCCGAGACAAAGCGTGGGTCCACTGGAAGACTGACTACCACTGCAACAAGACAAGCGGATGACCGAGCCGCGGCGGAGACGGAAGAAGTAGAAGACCGTGCGTTTACTTATGCCGTAATCCGTGGGACACCTTAGATGTCCTTGCGCTGAAGTCCTGCAATGGTGGCAAGAGATACATCAGCAATCTTGGCACACGTACGGAGCCGCCATGGAAGCAACGAACGTACCAGGCGGCAGCGACTGGGTGAGCTTGTCAGCCTTCTCGGTATCCGTCACGCAAAGCGTGTACAGGTACTTGGAGCAGCGGATCTTGAACTTGACGACCTTGTCGGTCTTCTTGATCTTCACCGAGCGGGCGTCCTTTCGGCGCGCCTTCTGAAGGAAATCGCGGATGTCGGTGATTTGCTTCGGCTACACGGAGAAGAACAGACACACCAACAGCAGTGAGCTCGTCTGTCTCGGAGAGAAAGATATCGAAGCTGTCGAGTCGGTCGCGAAGGGTCCGGTCAGCAGGAAGGCAGCGTCCACAGCGTAGCAGAATAGGCCAATGAATCCATCACGGACACACACGACAACTCGTCCCAAAATACAGGAGCACTGGTTTTCATATGGATCCGTTCTGCACGGCGCGACTCGTATCGAAGAGATCTGTTGTTGCTGGAAGAGCCCCACGCTTTCTGCTCTCCAACCCGTCTCGGATCCTCCGACTCAGCGATTCATCGTCCTCCGCTTGCTGCCTAAATTCTCCACGCTGTTCCTGCCTCTGCCGACGTCCCCTCCTCACACGACCGACCACCTTGACGCCCACGTTCGCCAACGCACCATTTTCCTTCGGGTCTTCTAAACTCTACTACGGTTCCCACAGGCCGCCAGTCACAGTTCCAGGCTGTGGCTTTGATTGGTGGTGGACTCCGTTGGTTGGCGGCGCTAGACACACAAGGGCAATTTTGATACTGAAGCCTTTTTACAAACAGTGCTGAGTAATTACGTTCTGGTACACTACGGGTACATGGTGTAAAAAGGTTTTTTGGACAGGCAAGGAAAGTCCCCGAACCTGCGTTTTATTCGTACACCTATCCCTGGATGAGTGCGAAAACATCCGACACACCCGCAATTTCTGGTTCAATTTCATCAAATCTTTCTATTTCGGATCTTTTTCCTCCTAAAACACTCCTGGTTGCCACTATTTTCTCTGCAGAACAATTCGGGGGACACTGCCCCATCATTCCATCCGGCGTGCTGGTCAAAAAAGGTTCCAACGCCAAAGCGCCAAGAGCCAGCAACAGGCAAAACTCACACAATTGACCCTTCCGAATATTGGCGACCAGGTCCCTCCGGCCAATGCACCGCACGCGCAGCAGCAGCGGCGCCGCGCCGCCCCCTTCGGCCGCCTCTGCGCCCAACGTCCCGTACGCATACGCACTCCACGCACCGTACGTAGCCGCGCCTCCCCATGCACAGCACCGGCAGCACTACCATCATCACCAGCAGCATCTGCAGCCGACTCCTCAGGCCACCGCCAATGCCAACAATTCCACCAGCAAAACACAAGAGTGCCACATCTGCCTCGAGGATCTGCGTGCGGAACTCGTAGCGTGTCCGTGCGGCCATGTGTACCATTACGAGTGCATTGTGCAGGCGCTCGAGGTCAACAAGCAATGCCCAATCTGCCGCGGCCGCGCGACGCCGTCGCAGCTCATCCGGCTCTTTCTCGAAGTGCCCGAGCCCAGTAGCGAACAATCGAACGCCCACTTGATCGCGAATGCGCAGAGCAGCCACGAGCCACAGGTCGCGGCATTGAACGAGCGGCTCGCGGTGGTCATTGAAGCGCTGCGCTGGCAGAAGAAGCAAAACGACGTGGTCGTCGAGCAGCTCAAGAGCTCGCGCCACCAGACTGAGCAGCTCTATGTGGATAAGCAGACGCTTCTGCAGCGCGTGGGCGCGCTGGAAACCAACAAGAATGAATTGCTGAGCAAAGTGGCCAAGTACCAGATCGAGCTGAGCCGCCAGGCCGAGGCCGCGCGGCAATTGGCTGTGAACCAGAGCATTCTCAACTACCTCAACACGTGCGACGCCGACGCACTGGAAGACGATGTGCAGAACCCTCGAGAGCTCGTCGCGGCGCTCAAAAAGGCTTGCAAGTTTCGCCACGACCAGTACCAAAAGGTCGTCAAGGAGAAAGCGAAACTCAAGGCAATGGTCCAGACATTACAGCAGCAGCTTGGAGGCGGAGGGGTCCACCACGACGTGGACGACGAGGCAAGTGTGATCGGTCATATGAGCCGCGCCGGTAAGCACAAGATGAAGAGCCCGGCGGAGGCGAAGCGATCGTATTCAGCGACCGAGTACACGACACCTCATCCGCACGAGGTGAAGAAACGCAAGGTCACGATCTCCCCGGCAGGTGGTGCCGCCGCTTCTGCTTCGTCCTCTGCGACCGCGTCGGGTTTGCCAAGCTTTGCTCCGCGCGGAGAATCATCTACGTTTCGATCGAGTGCCTATACGGACGTGGCGGTGCGTCCGCTGACGGCCACCAACAATCTGCCGCGGAATGCCACAGGATTTGCACGCAGCAATTTCAACCCGAACCAGTATGGGTCATATAACCTCATGCCGTCCCACGAGCCACCCGTGCAAGCCTCGGACCGGGCCGTGTGCCGTCGCGGCTATGATGAGACAGGCAAGCTCACCAACTATTTCATCCCCAAGGAGACCAAGCAACGGTCGTCCCACAACCACGCTCACGCCAAGAGTATGGCTAACGCCCGTCCGTATCCTGGCTCAGCGTCGTCTCACGGCACGGGCAACCGCCACCACACCGTCTCGACTACTGCGCCGTCACGCCAGCAATTCCCTGGTGATCGCCGCGACTATCCTCTCACGAACTGGCTCCACAAGGGCCAGTGAGTTGAATTGTCTGTGTGGTGCTTTGCCCAGGTACTGGAGATGACGTCGAAGAAAGAGGAGTGACCGGACGGTGTATGAAGTGAG
>JAADWA010000524.1:0-21710 GCA_023335935.1 Pythium phragmiticola
ATGGGTTCGCGGAAGTGAGCGCGCAGGTGCGGGCCGCTTCAAGCGGGAAGAGTGCGGGCGGGGTGATGAAGAGGTCGCGGCGCAGACCAAGGTGTGGCCCCGGAGGGGCGACGTTGCTTTCGTTGAAGAGCGCCTCGAGTGACTGGATCGCGAGGAATCATCCGGAAGACGGGACGAGGTGTATACTGTATACTTGCGACCAGGCAGGGCTCGTTCCACCACTGACTCATCAACTGAGTCAGTGGTGCAGAACGCGCTGGTCTCGCGGAAGAAGTCCGAAGGCGGCTGTCCTCGCGCACGACAGAAAAGATCTTTCTGCTACACGGAAGCGAACGTGGGTGCCTTTTCTATTATACACTTTGGCTTGCCCCAAGAAACTGTTGACGACGTTTGTTTTCACCGTTTACTGTACGCGCCATTGAAGGGGTCAGCGTCAACATGATGAGTTGCGCCATCCACACAGTATCAATACAGTATTGCGGAACTCATTATGTCGAAGCTGGTCAGAGAAACATGGTGGCTTTCGTTCTGGCCACTCTTCGCCGGCAACTGACCACTCTTTTGTTTGGTGTTGCAGTATACGGTTGTATCAGCTTTAGCCAATGACAGGCGGGTTTCTGTGTTGAAGGGAGATGGTCCGTATCCGGACAACGTATACTTTGAAGATATCATGTATCCAACTAAGATTCCGTGGAAGTTTCCGAGGACTGCGTGCGGCTTCCATTGACGACGATCCACTTCAGTACCTTGACTATACCTATGCATGTTGACAATCAACACATGCGGGTGTGCGTGCTTCAACCAGCAGAACCTCTCGTTCTTGGAGACCACTCCCAACGTGAACTGCATGGGCTGAGCATTCAAATAAGATCGCTGCCATGCTCGACAAAGCTCCTCGTTTCATCTCTTGGTCTTCACAGATATCTGGGCCGCGTACTGTGTGCATGTCGTGATTCGCCATGCTCTCGCCTCACGACAACTTCCACTGGAAGATCGACCGGTCGTTGCCGCCAGTCGAGAGCACGAACTTGTCATCAAAGCTGAACCGCACGTTTGTCACGTGGGACGCGTGGCCTCGCGCCTCAAGGAACTTGGCGCCCTTCATCGTGCACGGGAACCGAAACAGTTTGACTATGGACGAGTCGTCCCCTGTCGCGAGCATCGTGCGTGACGCGGAGGCACACACGGCGTTGACGTCTGTGCCGTCGGCGCACTCGGGCCAGATCCCTCGCATCGGCCATCCAAGCGGGCAGGTCCACGTGTGCCACGCCGTGTCTTTAAGGGAGCTCGCGGACCGCACTTGATCACTGGACGACGTGTCGCAGAAGAGCAGCTCGTAGGCGCCGCAGTTGGACTGGACGAATTTGCTGTCTCTGGAAAAGTCCAAGTGCGTGACGTAGCTGGTGTGCTTGGCAAACGGCTTGCGCTTCTTGAAGCTGCTTTCGGTGACGGCATAGAAATGGATCCCATTGTCGTGAGAGCCGGCCGCCAGCAGACGTCCACAAGGTGAAAACTTGATGTCGCTGATCCACTCTTTTGCCGGGCGGTCTTCGAACCGCAGGCTGAGGTCGTGGGCACTGAGAACGGCGATCGCGCCTTCTCTGTTGGATGATGCCTTGCCGGCCTTACGTCGCACGCCATTGCCGCCACCAAATCCAACAGCGAGCAGTGTGCCGTCCGGAGAATACGCACACGCTCTCGCCTTGGCCGTGAGCTTGGTCATCGCCAGCAGCTTCTTCGCGTCCATGTCCCACACACGCATTGTACCGTCGTCGCCGGTCGTAACAAACTGACGCGTGCTCGGGTGGACCGCGAGCCCCCACAACTCGAGGGAGAAGTGGCCGGAACACAGCGGTTTCCCTCCATGGAGAACGGCACCACTCGCCGTGTCGACCTCCAGTATATCGCTCGACCACGTGCCGATCAAGAGCCGCTGGCTGTCACTGGACAGACACGCACTGGCGATTGCCTTGTTCAGACAGCCCACGCTGAGCGCACCCAGGTCCACGGTCTTGAGTGGCTGATACGATGTGTTCCACAGCACGACCCTGCCATCCTTACCACCGCTCACCAGCAAAACAGTGGGGGTCTCGTGGCAGCACACAATGGTCGACTCGCCGTCGTGGGCCTTGACGACTTTGCTCAGGTCATCCCCCGTCCACACATACAGCTCGCCTCCGGCCGTGCCCGTGACAAAGTCACTGCCAAAGAAGCACCCCGTGGGGAACACTTGCAGCGATCCTTTCTTGCCGACTTTCCCCTTCTTGTGGACCAGTGCCTTGCCTTCAACGCGCCAAAACAAAACGTGCTTCACGCCGCCCGTGACGATCGTGGTCGCGTCACGACCAAAGCAGCTGAAGCGGTTTACTGCCTTGTCGCCTTTGCACGTCGCTACGAGGTTGGTGAGTTTCCACGAGCCGTGGCTGGCATCCTCCCACACGGCGACTGAGTGGTCATCATCATCCCCCACGGTCACGAGCCTCGAGGCGTCCTGGGAGAAGGCCAGTGACACGACGCCACGCGTGTGGAACCCCTTGAGCTCGCTACGCAGCTCTCCAGTGTGAGCATCCCACACGCGCACCACGGGCCTCTTCCCGCGTTCGCCCGTCGCAACAATGTCGCGCGACGCCGTCGTCGCAAAGCTCAGGATGTCGTCGTTGTGGTGCAAATGGTGCTTCTGCAGGTGGTTCTTGTGGTCGAAAATGACACCAACGGCCGCCGTGTGGTACACAATCTCGCCGTAGGAGTTGTACACGAGGTTCTGTTTGGAGAGTTCCGTGTGGTATCCGTAGACCCAGTCCAGTTCCACGTGGACATCCGGTGCGCGGGCGTTTGGTGCTGGCGCATTGCTGGGGGCGACAATCGCGCCGAGCCACGGCTTGACCGCCAGGAATTCGTCGCCGTCAATGTCGTCCATGTCGTCCTCCGGGTCGTCATCGTCGTCTTCCCCAATCTCAGACACAGTAGACACGGTGGTGGCGACCGAGACTCTGCTCGGATCCTGCTCCTCGTCGTCGTCGCGCACGACTCTCCATTCCATGAGACACCGATCGTTCCCGCCGGCACTGACCACGTAATTGTCATCAGCGCACCACCGTACGTTCGTGACATGCGACGAATGGCCGCGGTGGTCCACCGAACTTGAGTTCTTCTCGACGCACGGGTATCGGAAAAGCTTGACGAGTCCAAAATCGTCGGCTGTCGCGAGCAGATCGCTCTTGTGATTACGGTCTACGGCGTTGACGTCCGTGCCGTCAGAACAGGGCGGCCAGATGCCCTGCACGGGCCAGCCGAGAACGCATGTCCACGAGTCCCAAGTGACGTCCTTGGTGCTGGAGGCCGACGTAATGTGCTTGCCAGTATTGGCGTTGCTAAACAGCAGTTCGTAGGCCCCGCAGTTGCTCTGCAGGAACGAGCCGTCGGCGGAAAAGTCAAAGTGGGACACGTAGCTTTGGTGCTTGGCGAAGACTCCTGTCTTGGTCACTTTTTTAAACGAAGTGGGATCCTGGATCTTGTACAGGTAGATACAATGGTCATGTGAGCCGACAGCCAGGGCCAAGCCATTGGGCGAGAACTTGACGTCGCTGATCGGCTGCTTGGAGGGCTTGTCCTCAAAGAGCTTGTTGTAGAGCTCATCGTACCGGACGATCATGACGCATCCTGACTTGGCGTGGACCTTGGCATTCCGCGCGGCGGCCGCGGCGTGGCGTCCACCCAGCCCAATCGCCACCACCTCCATTTTGGTCGACGCAAAGATTGCACACGCACGCGCCATCGTGTCGAGCTGGAGGTGTCGTACGAGGCACTTTTTCTCCACACTCCACACGCGCAGCGTCTGGTCATCCCCTGCCGAGCAGTATTCCGCGCGACTCGGGTGGGTGGCCAAGCCCCACACTTCCATTTGCGAATGGCCGCGTGCGATCGTATGCATTGAGCTCGTAATTGTTCCGGGTCGGCATGCATCAATCTCAATCAAATCACTGCCGCGTGTGCCCACTAGAAAGCTTCGCGACGATGATCTCGTGCCTGTGCAAATACTGCGGATCTGAGCGTCTAGAATATTCAGGGCCGGCGCCTGCACTTTCAGATCAAACTTGAACGCGTTGCTGAAGCTCGCATCCCAGACCATGATCGTGCCGTCTTTGCCGCCGCTCACGAGCTCTTCCGAGCCAGTTTTGTACAGCGCGTACGCATTGGACGCATGGGCTCGCACAATCCGCGAGAGCTCGTGGGATCCACCTTGGAACACATACAAATCGCCGTTGGACGCGCCGACGACCGCGTGGCTGCCAAAGGACACAACACATTCAAATACACCGGGAATCGTGTCGTCCTTGTGCTTGGCCTTGCCGAAAATCGCCTTCTTGGAGGTCAGATTCTTGCCCTGCTCGCGCCAGAAGCGAACGTGCTTGTTGCCGCACGAAATCCACTGGTCCATATGATAGCAAATCGCACGCACGGTGCTGCGCTCGCCCTTGGCAGACGCTGTGAGCAGTCCATTTTCCCACGAGTATATCGCGACTGAGTGGTCGTCGTCGGCACCGACGCTAGCCAGCTTCTTGCCGTCCAACGAGAAGCAGATCGCGGGCACGCCGCGCTGATGGAACCCTTCCAAGCACGATATGACCTTTGTGGGGGCGTTCGAATTCCACGTGTAGATCTTGGGCTTCTTCCCCAGTTGTGCCGTCGCAAACGTCGTGCCATTTGGGTGTATGCAAAGCGCAATGATGTCGTCGTCATGACACTTGAAGAATGACTGCGTTTGCGTGGCGTTATCGTACACGATGCCCAGCGAGGCCGCGTGGTACACGACCTTGCCCTGCGCGTCGTACCGGGCGTTGTTGGCTGCGTCCTGCGCCTGGTATCCATGGACTCGGTTTAGCTCGAGCTGTGCGTTCGGTGCCGACGAGGGGAATTTCATGGTCTTGGCGGCGCTGGGCGGCACAATCGCTCCGAGCCACGGTTTGACCGCCATGAACTCATCGCCGACGTTGTCGTCAAGGACGTCAAGCGGATCGTCCTCTTCGGCTCGTGTGCTTGCTACAGCCTCTCTTCTTGTAACAGCCTTGGTTTTGGACGGTGACTGACGATCGGGAAGCTCACTAAGATCCCGGGCGGACCCCGTGGCATTGTCGTTTCGCCACACGAAAAGACAGCGGTCGTTGCCGCCAGCCGAGAGCAGCCATTTGTCGTGGGACGACCACTTGACTTTGGTGACATGGGACGAGTGGCCGCGAAGCTCCATGTACGAGGCCTTTTCCACAGTGCATGGGTACCGGAAGATCTTGACCTTGCCAAAGTCATCGCCCGTGGCAAGCCACGCACCATCCCTTGATCGATCCACGGCGTTAACGTCTGTGCCGTCGCTGCCCTCGGCCCAAATGCCCTGGACCGCCCAGCCCAGTGTGCTCGTCATCGTGTGCCATCGCTCGTTCCGTAGCGACGACGCATTCGTGACGTGTCTCGCGGTCTGCACCTCACAAAAGAGCAGCTCGTACCCGCCGCATGTGCTCTGGAGATGGAGGCCATCGGACGAGAAATCGATGTGACTGATGTAGCTCGTGTGTCTCTTGAAGGTCCCGGGCTTCTTCGAGAACCCTTTGAGGACATCGTAAAAGTACACGACTGTGTCGTGGCTCGCGACGGCGAGTGTGCGTCCGTCGGGGGAGAACTTGAGATCACTCACCCATTTCTTGGCGTCGTGACATGGCTCCTTGACCCTGGCGAGATCCTGTTCCGAGAAAACGACAAATCCGCCGGCCGGTTTCTTGGCGCGACTCGTCGATTTCGCTGTCGAGCGAGCAGCCGCACTGCCACCACCTTCGGTGCCCAGCCCCACAGCGATGAGCTTGCCGTCAGGCGAGTACGCACACGCTCGAGCGGGCAGCTCCAGGCTCACGGAGCGCAGTTCGTTCTTTGCCTCGAGATCCCAGATCCGCAACGTTCGATCGTCGCCAACGGTGCAGCATTGAGCTTTGTGTGGGTGGACATCCAGTCCCCACGTTTCGCCACCGAAATGTCCCGTCGCCAACGCATCCTCGCGCGCGTTTTTGCCCGTTTTCGCATCGATCTCGAGCAGCTCCGACGCCGCTGTGCCCACGAGAATTACCATTTTATCTGATGAGAGGCAGCAACTGCTCACCGCTGGATGAAGATTTGAGAGACCGCCGCTGGCGTCTTTGATGTTGAACGGACCGGCGATTAGCTTGAGCTTGTCATCCCTTACCGACACGAGACCGGTTTTCGTGCCCACGACCAGTGTTCCCGAGCAATAGTGCAAGGCCTGGATGGCACCGCCACCCTCGCTCTTGACGACGCTTAAGAGATCGCGCCCCACAAATGCGTAGAGACTTCCGTCGTTCGTGCCGACCACGAGCGAGTTGCCATTCCCCATGTACTCGGCGACGTGAAATGCCTGTGTCGTGCCCTTGCTGCCAAGAACGGCTCGCTTGTGGGATAGCACTTTACCGTCCAAGCTCCAAAAGTCAATGGTCTTGTCACCACAGCACACAAACTCGGTCGTGGTGGACGACGGGTTTGCACACAGGTGGAACGGTACGGCTTTGTTGCCCTTGGCAAAGGCACGGAGCGTCGCAGTCTTCCACGCATCCTTGGTATCATACACGGCGACGCTGTGGTCGTCGTCTCCACCAACAGAGACGAGCGTGGCATCGCCGCAAAAGGCGATGTGGAGAACGCTTCGCTGGTGGAAACCGTGCAGCACGCACAGCGTCTCGACCGTGTGAGCACTCCATATGTGGATCTTTGGTGTCTTCCCGAGCTCACCGCTGGCGACGACCGGTTGCTTGGGGTGGACGCAGAGACATCGAACATCGTCCGTGTGACCCAGGTAGTGGCGCTGTGCGTTGGTTTTGACGTTGAGCACCACGCAGGCCGCTGCCGCAGGGTAGACGATCTCGTCCGTAGTACTTGGGCAGTAACGCGCATTGTTCTTGGAGTCTTGGGCGTTATATCCAAAGATCCACTCGAGCGCAAGCGACAGCACAGGCGCAGACTTGTTCAGCGCGGGGAGTTTACTTGGTGGCACAATGGCTCCTTTCCACGGCTTGACTGCGAGAAACTCGTCGCCGTGGTCGTTCATTGGAATCGAATGCAGCGCGAGCGTCCGCTCTCTGTTGAGATTGGCCTTTCCGCCACTCTCCATGACAGCGCTCACGCCCTCTCCTTTGGCGTTCATCGCGCGCCAAGGGCCAGCTCCGTTGTCGTCTTCGTTCTCGTCATCGTCTAACTGCGCCTCTGTTGGCGGTGCGTTCCCGACGCGGTTGAAGACGTCAAAGATTGCTCGCGCCGTTTTGTTCTCCATACAGTACGCCCGGAATTGGTCGCATGTGATGGTCACTTGGTTTACGCTCGCTGTGGCCGAAGAGATCTTTGCGATCTCGCGAAACACCCTCTCTGCGAGTACTTCGATTTCGTCGTCGTCCAGGAACGGAGCGCTCTTCTCGCTCGCCGTCTGGCTCGACAGTTTGAGGATTTTAGCCAATCCCAGCAGCGATGACTTGAGCGAGATCGTGAGCTCATCCATGTCCAGTGCTCCATCGTCGGACATATCCCATGAATCAAATAGCAGATCGATCTTGTCTTCGATGGGCACGGCCGAGATGGACACAATGGCCGAGAGGAATTCGAGCACGTCCATGACGTCTCCACAGACAACACTACCAGGTCCTGACCCCATCGCTTGCGACTGCCCAGTCAGTCGAACGGCAAAGACGTCAAAGACGTGGTCCGCGTGGGTCATCGCGCGCGCCGACGACGCGTGGGCGTCGAGCAGCCGTGCGGCCTTACAGCAGACCACGCGCAGCTGCGCCCGCGAGAGAGCGAAGGACGTCGCATGGTCATAGAAGCTGCGCCAGTACGCCTCAATATCTCGCACTTGGAGATTATCATACGGCAGCATAGCCTTCACGAGCGCCACGCGCGCAGGCTCCCGCAGTGCTGCCGTGATGGTGTTGCCCATGCTGAAGCGGTAGGTGATGCCGCCCGCACCCTTTCGCGGATCTTGGATCCTGGAGGCACGAGTTTTAACCAATCAGCGGCTTGAACGCGGTCTCTCCCGCTGTTGTTGCTCAATGGGGACCTCTTCCTCGGTCTTTTGCTATTCAACATCAGTTTCTAAATCAAGACTCCTCACGGTGCGGAGGGCGTGACTCCCTTTGCTGGAGGCGCTCGCTCGAATCGAAAAGATCAATCACATCGAACAAAGAAGGCGAGATCGCAAGGGAGAGAAAGAGACATGGCCGATATTCAGAACTTCCAGACCTTTGGTGCGTATAGTATTGCGTGGGCGTGTGTGTACGTGACGCGTTTACTCATACTTTGTGTGTGGGGATCTGTAGATGCGTTTGCCGACGCCAAGGACGAGTCAGGCCTGGGCCGCGGCAAGGTCCACGTGCGTGTACAGCAGCGCAATGGGCGCAAGAGTCTGACGACCGTCCAGGGTCTCGCCGACGATCTCGACATTAAACGCATCCTCAAGGCGTTCAAGAAGAACTTTAGCTGCAACGGCGCCATCGTCAAGGATGAGGAGCTCGGCGAGATCCTCCAGCTCTCGGGCGACCAGCGACAAAACATCAAGGACTTCCTCGTGGACCAGGAGATCTGCACGGCCGCCGAGGTCGTGTTGCACGGTTTCTAAGTGCTTTGTAGAGGTCAGTAGGGGGTAAATGTATCGGAACAGAAAGCGAAGGAGTGCTTCGGCCGTGGTACAGGTGCAGCCGAGTACATCGTCGCACGATTTAATGCACGCATTGTTTACACGAGTTCGCCATGCTCTCTTACTCTGTGTGCCCTTGTGGTCCGCAGGACTTGACAAAGACACTGAGCCGTTGACGCTCTGGAACAACCGTGCGCATTGCTTTCTTTTGCTTTTCATTCCACCCAAAGCTGGCGTGTCTATCCTCTGTTCCTCATCTACAGCTTGTGCTCAATCTTGAAATCTGGGAACTGGAGATCTGGCTGCCAAATCCCTTGGACGGTGGGGCGTTTGGAGATGACGGGCTTCTTCATTCTCGTCATCTTGCGGCCGCTAGTGTTGCGCAGACGCTCAATCTACAAAATCCGCACGATGTCAGCAATCGGCGGAATAGCGAACGCGCGCTGAATAGCATACCATGCCCAGAACAAACGGGATTTCTTGGTTCTTGACGTCAATCACCTTGCGGTCATTCGTAACTGAAAACAAAAGAGCAAGCGAGGAACCGCTTGTCAAGCAAGTGGCGATCTGCGTCCACCAAGAAAGCAATCCTACTACTCACTGTAGTCACCAATGAGCACGGGGTGCTTAGCGCCCTTGATCTCGGTCTGGAACGTAACTTGCGGGTTCTCTTTGACAAAGTTGAGGAATCGCGGGTCCTTCAGCATTTCCCTATATACAGACATATTCCCACCATCAGCATTCGGCGATCACAGCGCACAATCGTGGGCACCACGAATCTGCTCGAGCCGCTGTCATCCTTGTATGGTAATCGGACATACCGGACATGCTTGCTGCTGCCGCCGTGCTGGCAGTACCGGATCGTCACCTGCTGCAGCTGCCACACGCCGCGGGTCGCCATTTTGCCTTGCTGCGTGAGTGTGAGTCCGGTCGCCAGCCACCACAATTCCAGGCCAGATCCGAGCACAGCGACCACCTCCTTAAGTACGAATACCTAAATCAGTTGGCAGCAGACACAATTTTGACCAATCATAACTAGCACCGAGAGTGTTGGTCTGGTGATCGCGCGGGCAATGGTGGCACGGAGAAAGGGAAACCGCGCAAGGGAAACCTCGCGCTGGGGAAGACAATTCAAGCGACGATGTCTGGGCGGCGAGCGCAGGACGCGGCTGCGTCGCATGGAAAGCGGAGCGCTAGCGCGAATGGCAGTGGAAGAGGAGACGACAGCAGCGCATCATCGGCGGCGGCGGCGTCCACACAGACGAACAACATGCAGAGTCTGCTCCAGATTGTGCGCTCCCACCAGCGGTCCCACGAGGACGGAAAGTATGACGACTCCTCGGTCCAGCGGTGCCGCACCATGCTCGGCAAGGTAAAGAAAATGTTACCGAAGCTTTTGCGGTCGATATCGACGGTGGACGCGGTTACCGCGGTTGCCGTGCTCAAGGATATGTGTGAGTTGCTGCACCTGCTCATCCACGCGCGCGCGTGTCCGCACGCGACAGTGATCTTCGCGGACGAAATGAAGCAAGATTCAAGTGTGAATGATCAGCATCGAGGCTCTGCGACGAATAACTTGGGCGTCGTGACGCAGTCGTTTGCGACGATAGCGACGATCCTGCTGCATCTCGTGTCATTCTACTGCAACGAGCAACTGCTTGATGCGCAGGAGCATGTGCTGGACATCGTTGTTCAACTTGTCGTGCATCTTCACAGCCGGGACGCATACGCGTCGCTCCACTTCTTTCGCGATAGTGTCGAGCTCCTCGAAGACTGCCTACTGCTTGAGGAATGCTTGCGAAAGAGCCCCGCTGACGACGACGTCGGGGCTGCTTCTGTCGCGTGTTATCTCAACACCGCACTACATGCGTTCCACGGCTCGGACGGACTTCTCGGATCGAGCTCCTGCAAAGTGTTGTGTGGATGTGTCACGATTGACGATGTGACGGCAGTGTACCACCGGAAGGAGCAACTGAAGGCGCTGCTTCCACCGATATCAGTGGCTTGCTACGGTTCAGCGATCGTGTTGCGCCGCAGTATCACGAATCTTGTGACTGAGCTGCTCCGTGTCAACGGTTCACAGATTCTGCTTGACCACTCAGTTCAACGACTACGACTTCTTGTGGATCCACTTCTCGCCCGAGACCTGGAAATGGTTGCGACTATCATGAACGTATCAGTCGTGAGTGGTGCGTCGAAACGGAACAAACTCGAGGTCGCAGAAGCAACATGCAAGCTAGTTGCATTGCTCCTTTCGACGAGCTTCGGGTCGGAGAGATCGGTCATCCAGATTGCTGAAGCGTTTTTCAGTCACACCAGTTGCTACTGTGCTATTGAGGAACTCGCTGGCATCATTGGCTTCGTTGTACGGCATCTCTCGGATTGCGTTCGCCGTATGTCACCTCTTGGTTGCGACGAAATCTTGCCGTGCATTCTGCAGTGGCACTCCGAGGTACTGGCGATGGATGCAGACGTGCGGACAACGTGGAGCTCGCTTTTGTTGCCGTTATTGGGACTGTATGAAGCCATTGTTGAGGAATCGCAAGGTGCTTCACTCAGTGTCGCATTAGAACTCATGCAGTCAAGTGAAGGCTCTCTGCAGTCCGAGGAAGCCAAAGTGATCGTTGTCAAGAGCATCCACAAGTTTGTATCTGTGCGACATCGATTGATTGCCGTTCTTCAAGAATGCTCCAAGAACATCCCCAAGTGGCAGCATGCGCGTGCTCAGAATAACCAAGCTGGTGGTCGAAAGAGACGGCGTACAAGCGATCCACGTATCGCATCTAAAGCACCGATCGCCCGAGTTCGAGGATTATGCTGTGAACTCGTTTCAAGATATCTCCTTGACTTGGTATTCATTCGGGCCCCTGATGTCGAAAGTGAGAGCGTCGCGATGGTGCTCGCCTTGAGAATCTTGCTACCGCTTCGTCCACTCGCAGATCGTGTCGCCAGAGTTGAAAGCCAATCGCTCATACGAACAATCATCCATCGTGTTGAGGAAGTTGTTCAAGCGTCGGAGTCGGTGGATTGTTCATCCCTGAGTAGCTCATCGGCCGATCTAATCACCCTCTTACTCGCACACCTCAGTGAACAAGAAGTCGGCCGATTTCGCGTGTTCGTCGACAATGCCTTGTCGACGCTTCGAGCGCTCCCAGGGCTACAGATTGTCGATGGATGTGACTTCCCGGAAATCTCTGAGATGGCCGACAGCTTCTCTGCATTTCGTCAAGTTCCGGGCGAATGGACGTCAAACACTATTTCGATCTGGCTCGCCCGCTGCGATGGCTTCATCAACCATGCCTTCCGGATGCATCCAGTGCTCAGGCGTCTCTTCATTGCTGTTATTGTGTGGAAGCATCACCGTGCTTTGGGTCTTCGAATTGCAACCGTGATGGAGACAGCACCAGGCCAAGTCATCAAGGCGGCCTGCAAGAGTCCAATAATCGGAGCTACACGACTTGCTTTTCTGTCGACTGTCCCGATGATATTCGCTTTCGTCGACCATGAGCACGGCGAAACTGGAAATCGAGTTCGTCTCGTCAGGTCTATCATTGAGATGTTGGCTGGGGCGTGTTCGGTGCCCAACAACGACATCACTCCAATGATCCAAGTATGTCTCGATGCTATCCAGAAAAGTGTGTGTTTTGCGGCAAGTCGGGGAACGACGCACGAAGCGTTCGCTGACTGGGCTTCATCTCGCTGGTCTTGTTGCGCGTTGCAAGCTTCCACGTCACCAAGGATCGTGGCGTTTACTACCATCGGCGAAGCACTTCAACCTCTTTTGCACTGGTTTCAGATTGAGGAGAAGTTCAAGAACCATCATGAACGCTTGCTGTCTCTCGCAGTTTCTCTACTCCATCATGTGGACTTCAGCGATTCAAGAACGGTCGAAAAGATGTTGGTCTTCGAGCTTTTGCGTGCTACTACTCATCAAGATCGGCTCGTTCGTAGATGTGCTATGCGTCATTTGCGCATGTGCATCGATCTTCCCGCATGTGAGAAGTTTGTGGTCGGAAGTGAAGAATACTCTGCTTTGGTGGCGCAGTTCACCGACGCCATCAGTGACGCAATGAAGGTCTGCGATTATCTTCTCCTTGAATCATGTATTGAGGCAATCGGAACTATTTGCTGCTCGAGAAGCGTGACTGGAGAGGACAGCCGCAAAGTCTTGACGTGGGGCTTTCTGCAACTCCTGTTCCTCTGGGTCGACACTCATCGGACACAAATCCCAGTAGCAACCGCCGTGCACGACCAGATGCGGCGACTTTTTGCCCGACACACAACGTCTTGGAAGACTCTCTTCGAGACATCCCCGGAAGATTTCTACTATCCCGTCGTCAACAAGTTGTTGCGTGCTCGCGCGCTGCTGGCGTTCTCTCGCACCTTTTTTGGTGCCTATCTTGACGAAACGATCATTGTGCGCGACAGTGCGCCGCATGTGTTGCCCCATTACGTTGTGGGGTGTGAAGAGGAGATGATGCGATGCTTCTTGGAGGCTTACAACGGAGACAATTTGGGTGATGGAGACGTGGATATGGACGATGAAGAGTTAGTCAATCCATACTCGACGACAGCTACGACGATGTCGACAATTCTTTTCGCCAACATTGGACCCGTTTTGAAGGAGCTCATCATGCGCCAATGCGAAGCTGGAAACAACGAAAACTCAGCCAAGGCATTTAGTTTCCTGTTTCGGTACGTTCCGGACAACTCAGCTGTGCGGGATGTTCTCACCCACTCGCCTTTTCGCCTGCTCATTCTCCTTGCATGGGAGCTGGGTGGGGAAAGGTACGAATCGGCAAACAGTGCATTCCGTGAAATCTCCGGGTACTTCCAAGATGCATCGCAAGGCGACGTTGACGCTGCCGTCGTCATGCCTATGCGGTATTACTTCCTAGCCCTCATGACGGAGCTGGGGTATCGTATGGGCAAGAAAGCCAGCGTGATGTACCGAGTGAGAGCCATCAAGAGCATCCACCGCCTCTTCGGGGTATTCAATCAACAGGTTGACGACAATGGAGACACTGTGAAAGGAGCGCTTGATCCGTTTGTCCCGAAAGTTATGGCAATTCTCAAGGTCGGGTTATACGACAAGCATCTTCAAGAGCATTCCATGTTGGCATGGAGCACGTTCATCCGAATGTTGACGACGAAAGCACTGGAATCCAACTTCGTATCGATCGTCGTGAGCGTTCTTCCATGTATACGAGGACATGCGGGACCAAGTGCCGTATTCTCGCTGCAAACAGAGTCCGGCATGCGCCATACAGGTGTCTGGTGTCTCGAAATGATCAGCTCTGACAGCGTCACTGTCAACATTGACAATGCCCAAGGAGTAGTGGAAGCTCCGAACAGTGCGACAGCTTCCGCAGCTGTCGGTATTTTCCAGTACCTGTTTGTGGAGAAGAGATCCGAGCTCAACCATGCCTTTCCACGAATTCGGCTAATTCCGTCCACCCGAGCACTTGATGAGGTGTATGCTGCTTACGTATCTGAAGTTGGTGACCCGAGCGCACGGCCGTTGAGCGAATTCTTGACAAGCTGTCTTGCCTACGTGACCCACTGGGATTCAGGTGTGCGTGAGATTGTGCTGCGGGAACTCTATCATGCATTGGTACTCCGCGCCATGGAGCTGCGGCAGCTTATGGAATCGGAGGGGGATTACATCGACCCATCCGTTCTCGAGGTATTATTTGCAATCCTACAAGTGGCCAAGACGGACCCTTCGGAAGCCATTCGATTGCTGTGTGCAAAGTGTCTGGGGGCGCTTGGGGCGATTGATGGCGCCCGGATCCCGTTGAGCATCCTGCATTCGTCGAAAACGGGTGTGACGACTGTCAAGGAGCGACCAGAAACCCGTATGGAGTACTCCACAAAGGATCTGGTGTGTGTGCTCATCGAAAACTGGCTCGTCAAAGAGCTGCGAGCAGCGCCGGAAAATACCGATGCTGTCGGCTTTTCGATCCAAGAGCTGCTGAAGGTTCTGGCCGATTTGTCAGCCGATCCTCAGCATGGCGGGCAAAGTCTCAACACTGGTGTAGGGACAAGAAAGAAGACTCCAACCAACAGTCCGATGCCGGAGTGGCTCAAGAGACGGTTTGAACGCAAAGATGTGCTGGAGGTTGTTGAGCCATATTGGTACTCGAACTACACAGTCAAGAACAAGAAATCGTCGCTGCCATATTCCAGTACGACGTTTTACGAGCGCTACTCATCGACCTATGAAGAGTGGCTACAAGCTTGGTGTCGGAGATTGATTGATCTTTCCCAGCCTCCGGAGCGAGCGGTTTTCGAGGCGTGTGAGATGGTTCTTACTACGAGTGTCCAAGTGGGTCGATTTGTGCTGCCGTACTTGATCCAGAACGTGCTGCGCTCGGGGCGACCGGAACTGTTCGAAGAAGTGAAGAGAGAGATGATGGCCGTGCTCAAAGATGACGGTGTGATGGATGACCTCGCCAGAAGTGCGTCTATCGGACAGAGTCACTCTTCCAGTAACCGCCCGGATGACGCAAACGAGCGAGCATTTGGAGAGTATGCGAGTCGCCATCATCAATGCGTGCAAACGATTGTATCCACAATTGATGAGCTCAACGAGTGGGTGTGGAGTAATGAGAAAAAGCGCTTAGCATTGAGTGCTTCGACAAGTCGGTCGTCGGCGTCTACGCCCGCTCCGTCGGATATGGATGACCAAGAAAAGGAATATCTCGAAGAGTTTTTGAAGGACACTCCGAGTCAAGTTTTATCTAGTGCAGCGTTCAACATCAAGGCCTATGCACGAGCCCTTCAATATTTTGAGGTCTACCTACGTCAACAACAGCCGCCCAAGAGGAAAGAGTCCAAAACCACCACAAGCACGCTACTCGCCACGCTACCTGTTGATTTGACGCTCGTGTCAAAGCATGCGACGTATCTTCAGCAGTTATACAGTCGTGTCGATGAACCTGATGCACTCACTGGATTGGCTACTCTACGACGTCTGCACGATGCGCAACTTCCAGCGACAGAACGAGGTACGGCGGTAGTGGAGGAATCCAATTCAACTTTGGCCGATCTCCTTCATCAGGTCGTCGACCATGAACAGCTTGCCCAATGGGAGGATGCTCTTGCGTGCTACGAGCAAGCTATCCAGGAAGTTCGTTCGGCGGAAGCAAACCACGGCCTCTTCTCCGAGGGTATCATGGATGACGAGGAGGATGCGCAACAAGGCCCGTTCATTGATCTGAACAAGATCCAAGACCCACGATCGGTCAAGCCGGCACTCTACTCCGGGATTGTCCATTGTTTGATTCAGCTCGGTCGACTTGAGAGCGCTCTCCAGCACATCAACGGTATTGTCACACAGGAACCACAGTTTGTGGGCACGCTGTACCCTCATGCGCTCGAGTGCGCATGGCGCCTCTCACGATGGGAACTTGTTTCGGAACTGCTCAACACAGAACAGCAGACGTCATCGCTCTCCAACAGTTTAGCTCAAGGCGGGGTGTCCTCGCGCTTACGGAACCTCGACGTATCCCAACTTTCCCTTGTCCGTGTCTTGCATAGCTTTCACGAAGACAAACCGTATGCCGTTCTCAAGAACTTACGAGAAGCTCGATTGGAGATCATGGGTCCGCTCGCGGCGGCATGCGCAGAGTCTTACCAGCGCGCCTACCCGCTGCTGCACAAACTGCACTTTTTGCATGAAGCTGAACAAGGGTTCATTTGCCTCCACGGCGCACGAGACGGTGAGCAAGAAGCGCGCGAAACGCGATGGAAGGAGCAGTGTCCATGGGACATGCGCTATGACCTCCTGTCAACCTCCTTGAAGTTTCGAGATCCGATTCTGGCACTGCGCCGCGTGATGCTCCAAGAAGCCGACTTGCCGTCTCAAGTCTCGCACAATTGGCTGTCTTACGCAAAAATTGCGCGAAAAGAAGGCTATATTCGGACCGCCACCAGTGCCGTGATGCATGCCGAGGCGTTGGGCAACAAGTACGCGAATCTGGAAAAGGCCAAGCTCATGGTTGCTCAAGACAGAATGTACGAGGCGCTGCAAATCCTCGAACCGGTTGATATTGACGCCTCCAAGATCGACTTCAAGGTAGAAGACCCACATTACTTCGCCAAGATTCTCCTCTTGGCGACCAACTGGATGCAAGAATCAGGTCAGCGGCAAGGACGGAAAGTAGTCGAGCGATACGAGGCCGTCATCAAGTTCGATCCAACGTGGGAGAAAGGCTACTTTTACCTCGCCAAGTACTATGAGTACTTGCTGAGTGTGAGCCACCCCGAAGCGCCAACGGCGACGACATCTGCGAGCAACTCTCGCCACGACGATGCGGCTGTCAACATCGATTCTACCTTCCACTCGCATCTTGTCAATCTCATGAAGAACTACGTGCTTGCGTTGAGCCATGGGACCAAGCATGTGTTCCAGTCGATGCCACGGCTTTTGACGCTGTGGTTCGAATACGGAGAGCTATTGCAGCCCGGATCGAACAAGGGGACGAGCGTGAACAAAGCTATGCGAAGTATTGAGATGGAGTTGAGCCAGACCAGTGCCGAACAGCAAATTCTGTCGGACATTGCCCAAATCATGCAGGACGCTACTGAGATGCTGCCTGCGTACGAGTGGCTTGTGTGTTTCCCGCAAGTAACTTCGCGAATCTGCCACCCAAATCAAGTGGTTGTCGATGGTGTAAAGAAAATCATGCTCAAGGTGCTAGTCACGTATCCGACTCAGGCGATGTGGCCACTGCTGGGCCTTTCCCGCTCGCTCAACGCACAGCGGAGAAACCGTGCGCGTGATATCATTGGTGCGGCGCAGCGCCACTTTTTGTCGGCCGGGCTGCCAGAGGTTGCCAACAGCTATGCGGAAGGCCAAAGACTCGCGGAAGAGTTGATTAGCCTCGCCGGACATGACCCCGGTAACCAGCGGAAGATCCACATCAAGTTGAGTCGCATCCGCACACTCATTCTGGTTCCCGTTCAAGCAGGCCTCAATACGGTCTTGCCGCTTTCGGGTCTGGCTCCACCCGACGATCGCCACGTGGCGTTCATGCCGCACTCGCAGGTGCACATCAAATCGTTCAGCGATAAAGCCGATGTGATGATGACCAAGGAGAAGCCCAAGCGGATCGAAGTGCTCGGCACCGACGGCAAGATCTATCCGTTTCTCTGCAAACGCGAAAAGACTGGCGACTTGCGGAAGGACGCGCGCATGATGGAGTTTAACACTATGATCAACAAACTGCTCCAGAAGGATCGTGAAGGCCGCAAGCGGAAACTGCGGCTTCGCACTTATGCAGTCGTGTGCCTGAACGAAGAGAGCGGGCTCATGGAGTGGGTACGTCACACTAAGGCCATGCGCCAACTGATTGGTCAAATCCACAAAACCGAGCGCGGCTTCATCCAGCCCGTGCGGCTTACGCATGAAATCAAGGAGCAATTCCTGGGCATGCAGAAAAAATTCGCCGGCAACCCCACCATGATGGCGCTGTTTTTCCGCCACAAGATCTTGGAGCTGCCGGTCTTCACGCCTCGCTTCCATCAATGGTTCACAAACAACTTCGCCGACCCGACTGCATGGTTTGAAGCCCGTCTCGCGTTCTCGCGTTCAGCCGCGGTGTGGTCCATGGTCGGCCACATTATCGGCCTTGGCGATCGCCACGGAGAGAACATTCTGATCGACTGCACCAACGGCGAATGCGTCCATGTCGACTTTGACTGCCTGTTTGACAAAGGCTTGAAGCTAGCGAAGCCTGAGATTGTGCCGTTCCGTCTCACACCCAACATCATCGATGCCTTTGGCATTACTGGGTATGAAGGCGTCTTTCGCCGCGTGTGCGAGGTCACGATAGCGCTGCTGCGGGACAACCGGGAGACACTGCGGAGTGTTTTGGAGTCGTTCATCCACGACCCGCTCGTCGAGTGGGGGCGGCGGGGCAAAAATGCCCAGGGCATGACGACCTCCGCCAATGGACGCGGCATTGCTGACATTTCAAGTGATCGCAGCAAGGAAGAAACCCGGATCATTCTGAAGACTATTGACGACCGCTTGAGCGGCATTTACAATCTCGGGGACGCGATCCGACCACTCGTGTCGTCGGCGCACCGCAGCCTGCTGCCAGAGAACGAGACGCTGCCGCTGTCGGTGCAAGGCCAAGTGGACAAGCTGATCCACGAGGCCACGGCCCATGAGAACCTCGCGCAAATGTACATCGGGTGGATGCCGTTTCTGTGAGTCCGACCACTACCAGTAGCAGCAGTCTTTGACTGTAGAACAGTGGTTCGTATATATTTTCATTCTACTCGACCCTTGCTGCTGCTCTCTCTCTCTCTCTCTCTCTCTCTGTATCTGCCACTCTTTTACTCTCGCTGTCTGACGCTCTTCCGTTTTGTCTTCTCTCTCGAGAACACTCGCTTGGCTAAGGGGAGCGTGGCGATCGCTAATGGGAACCGCACCGGCTCGATGGCTTCGTTCACGATGATCGCGAACGAGACGTTCTCATACTTGGGGTCCATTTCGGGGTCAATGAGCTCGTCTAATCCGAGCGCCAGGACCGTGTCGATCACTTGCGCGCCGTCTAGCAGGCCCGTGTTGAACCCCACGTAGAGACCAACTCCAGTGCCAACGTAAAGTGCGGTCCACCAGAAGCAGAAGGGCAAGCCGTACTCCATGATCACGCCCAAGAGACCAGGTTTGATCGTCGCGATCTTTTTCTTTAGCTCAGCGTTTTCTTTCTTGAGCGCGTCGTTCTCGGCAATGAGGTCCTCGACGGTTTGCAGAGGCGGCAAGGAATACGACTGGGACCTAAACTCCTCGTTGCTCCTTCTCGTGGAGAACGCTGCGTGGATCGGCACTTGCGCGAAACGCACGGCAGTGGCGCATCGTCCGCTGGCACGCGCAGCGGTGGCCAATAGCGACGACGACGAGGGCGAGGCCGCCCGCAGAGCAAACACCACGCGCGACGAGAGCATGGTCGAGACGTGGACGTCACGGTGATTCCACGAGTGGCTCTTGACAAATACTTGCACTGTACAGACATCCATGTGTATCTAAACCAGTATACGCGATTTTACAAAACAATATCTAAACATAGTACTTTGAAGTTATAACGACGCGGATGAGTGCCCAGAAAATTGAGTACTACGTTTAGACATATACTAGTAAAGAGAACATACTGTTTTTACATTTTTCGGAATGCACATCACTCTGAGAACCAGACTGTTTGTCTGATTACATGTGGCGTACAGTGGAGACATTTGTCAAGCGCCACTCTCGCAGATCACCAACGACCGTCGACGTCACTTGACACTCTCGAACATGCTCTCGTCGCGCGTGGTGTTTGCTCTGCGGGCGGCCTCGCCCTCATCGTCGTCGCTATTGGCCACGGCTGCGCGTGCCAGCGGACGACGCGCCACTGCCGTGCGTTTCGCGCAAGTGCCGATCCACGCAGCGTTCTCCACAAAGAAGAGCGACGAGGAGCTTGAGTCCCAGTCGCACTCGCTGCCGCCTCTGCAAACCGTCGAGGACCTCATTGCCGAGAACAGCGCGCTCAAGAAAGAAGTCGCGGAGCTCAAGGAAAAGATCGCGACGGCCAAACCGGGTCTCCTCGGCACGATCAAGCAGTACGGCTTGCCCTTCTTCATCTGGTGGACTGGGCTCTACTTCGGCACGGGGGTTGCCCTGTACGCAGCGTTTGACACGGGCGTACTTGACGGCGCCCAGGTCATCGACACGGTCATGTCGCTCGGACTGGACCGTCTCATTGACCCCGAGCGACTGGACCCTAAGCATGGCAACCTCGCGCTCGCGATCATCGTGAACGAAGCCATCGAACCGTTGCGGTTCCCACTTGCGATCGCCACGATCCCCATGGTCAAGCGAGTGTTCTCGAGAGAGAAGAAGACAAACTGAGGAGTGTACGAGAGTGAGAGGAGGGTAGATAGTGAGAGAGAAAGAGGAAGAGACGAAGAGAAGGAGACAGAGGAAGAGAGAGAGAAAGAGACGAGTGGCAAGTGGAATGAGAATATACACAAACCACTGCTCTCCCGCCAAAGACCTGCTGCTGCTGGTGATCAGTACACTGCCAGTGGTATCGAGAGCAGCTTCATGCTGTCGGCAAATTCCTGGAGTGGCCAGCATTTTGTGTCTTGCCGCTGTGGGCCGTGAAGACATCGCCGCCAAAGTCGAGGAAGAGGGCCAACGAGGAACTCGCGACGAGCGCACGGCACGGTACATTCAATCACGGAAACGTCCAGCAAATGGACGCTCATGCGTTGCGTGTCTCCACATGAGCTGACTTTTATTGTTATTCAGTGTCGATCGAAGGTGGTGCTGGAGATGCTTGTTCAGCATCTCTCGTATCTCTTCACGAGGCGGCCAATTCGAGCAAACCTGGTTGTCCACTCAGCCTTGCGCGGACAGCGACAGCGTCTCGTTCTCTGGCAGCAGACTGCGTTGCGCCAACGAGAAGACCACGTCCCCGAGATTGTGAAAGACGTCCAAGCGGGGGTGTCCTTGCTCCGATTGCGGGAGTGCCGTTGTGTATTGCGGTCGCCAGGCTTCATGACCGGTCATGAAGCACGGCATGGACTAAGAGAGATGGCCACAGAAGATGAGATTGGTGGTGAGTGCATCACTAGTCAATTTCTCCCGAACCTCGTCTGAACCAATCAAAGTATTCTTGCAGATTGGTGCACCACTTGAAAGCAACAAGCGCTCGGGATCACAAACACCTCAACCAAGAACATTCAGGTGAGGTTTTTCCTTGTCAGGCACCAACTGTGAGCATTCTCTGCCTCACAGTCAAAAAGAACAACCATGACCGATTTGGAGCTGTGCTGCGCTGTGTATGGCGAAGGAGCTGTGTTTCCCGTGAATGTCGCAATGGATGCGAAAGTGAGCGCGTTCCAGAAGGATATCGTGAAAGAGAAGGAAAAGGTCAACAGACGCTTCAAGGTTGATCCTTCTACGATGGCGCTGTACTTGGCGCGGAAGGACGACGCGTGGCTGAAGGATGACGAGAGTCTCGATACGATGTTGCAACTC
>JAADWA010000525.1:0-21684 GCA_023335935.1 Pythium phragmiticola
CCCCCCCCCCCCCCCCCCCCCCCCCCCCCCCCCCCCCCCCCCCCCCCCCCCCCCCCCCCCCCCCCCCCCCCCCAGGTGTGCCCTTATAGTTCGAAGTATATCCCAGAATCGGAGTGAGTTATATTATCACGGCCTCTATTGTTTTCCGTGCACAGTCAGCACAGACAGTAACGAAGGCTGCATTACCCCGCGCTACTAGCGCTGTTCGATTCTAAAGTGCATGCACAAGATCGTGGCTACAGTCGCAGCGAGGAGTGAGCGAGCGAGGGAACGACAGCGCGAGGCGAGCAAATGAGATACGCACACTGGATACTCATCAGTGTAGAGTCTCCCCTTGCTATACTGTAAAGGGAGACTTTACCTATGGTAGTATGTAATGTTAACATAGCGATTTCGCAATTTTGCGCTTGCACGCATCTGGACAAGACCAAGCAAAGTACTATTCAGTAAAATCTAGTCGTTAGAAGAAAATCACTCGACTTTGGGTCGCAAATGGAGTACTTCTCTCTCTCTAACACTCCAACTACTGCACAGTACCGTAGTATATGGTTGTAGTCCTACTCGGATATAATGCGAGCAAGTGGGGACGCCGTCGCACAGAACAGACACAGAGGTTGTGGCCAGTGAATGGAGAACAGCCATCCAGATAGAATCTAGAATCCAGTGGAGGAACCATCACGGCGTTTGACTCAAGGAGCTATATGGCTGACTCACGACTGCCCCACCATGACCTTCGAAGTTTTGTGGGCATAACTGCTTCAAGTACTCACGTGAGCAAGACGAGAACACGGAAGAAAACCTTTCCTTCAGGTGGGCGCGTTCAACGAGAAGCTCTTCTTTTCATGCAGTGCACGATGTGCGACAGAACGAGCTACCTTCGTGTAAGTCACTTTCAAAAGACAAATCTACGCGTAGTGTAAACAGTGTAAACAAGGAGGAAGCAGTGCTCCCTCTTTGTTTACACGCTTGTTGCACGTAGTAATAGTAGCCGCATGCACAAAGTTCAGTGCATTCGGTCTTTTTCAGACTGTGCTTTGTGCATCAGTGATGTCGAAGGACAGAACAGAAAATACAGTAATGCATCAAAATGTGTTTACGTTAATACAGTAGTTTCTAACTTTAAAATGCCACAATGCACTGTAATAAGAACCTAGCTTCAGATGATCGAATCAAAAGAAGAATATCACCTTTGACACGCAGACGACGTGTCAAAAGGACAATACACTGACGTTGTTACTCGTGGGTGAGCTGTGAATTCCAATAGTGTAGCTATATCGGATATCATGGAGAACGATGTTCTCCTAACATGAACATCGTTCTCCTTGGAGTCCTCAGAGGACAGACAGTGTAATGATTGAAATGATTGAACTTCTGAGTTTCCACTCGATCGGGATCATGTCGACGAACCCACTCAGACCCTGGTGCCTGACCATCTCGCAATGGAGCCAGGTCGCCGCAATGAAACTCCCAGTGCGAAGACCTGGCCACGCATAGTTTATTGGACGCGAGATCTTATTCACCACACGGTACAGTAGTTGCAGATGGTGCGAGATCCTGCCAATCCAGTCTGGACTCCACACTATGATTGCATCCATCAAGAACTCATCTTGCGTTCGAGGACGTTTCGTCGCCCACCTGTATGCGGCATGTGTGGGCATACTGTACTGTACATGCCTGCTGTTACAGTACTGTAGGCCGTGCTCAATCTAGGCGCGCCGGATTGCTCACCTGGAAGTAGATGATTTGATGTGCTTCCAGTTCAGAGCACTTCAAGTTATGTCGCTCTGAACGGGGCGACTCGTTGAATGCTTCACAGTCACCTACGATTGATTCCACGAATTCGATTGCAGATGGATTCGATTTGAACGCGCCCGTGTGGATAGACCGATATCATTCAAGAAATTGCCGTTGCGTGGAAGGACCCTCGTGCCGCGTCACGCTGTGATAATCCATGATCGAAATTCACTCGCGGAAATCCACGTGGCTTAGGTGGACTTGACGACTATCATCACAGAAGAAGTCAGGTCTAGCTCGTTGAGGACCATGTCCGCTGTCCGAAACACCTAACGCATCCCAAGGCACTACCGCCACAAACACACCCACCGCGGCAAACCGCGTTTACGCCGACGCTTCGAAAAAATAACATAATACTACTACGTAGTACAGTAGTAATACCAATAGGATTTTATTAGAGAAACATGAAACTGTCAGCCTGCTCGCGCCCGCATGTGCGGTTCAGTGTCGCGTCGGTCCAGCACTCAATGCAGAGCCGCATCGTCTTGTGGCCACGCTGCCAGATCGAACTGCACTCCTCACAGACCTTGATGTAGCACTTGCGACACGCAAACGGCTCTGTCTTCGGCGGCAGCTGACGGATCGGCCCCTTGCAGTCGGCGCAGACGTGGTCGTTGGCCTTGGCACGGCGCGCCTTGTGGAACATGTGCGTGTGGTCGAGCGAGAGCAGCATCTTGGCGCGTTCCTCGATGGTCTGTGTGATGCGCGTGAGTGTCTCCCCCACGCGGTACTGGCTCGCGTCCAAGTTTTCTTGGGCACTGGCGTCGCCCTTTAGGTTGAGCTCGGCGACACAGAAGAGATCGACCTGATCAGCGTCGGTCTCCGACTCGACGGCGACCAGCCCCGACTCGTAGATGCTGCCTCGCACCATGCCGTGCGCTGGCGACGGACCGCGGGTCCAGTGGACCGAGTGGTACGCGATCGAGTACCCGCGACGGCCCGTTGGCGTCTTGAACGCGTGGTGGTACTCGACAAAGAGGAAGTCCCGCGGCTCGCTCGCGGGCGACTGCGGCGGCAGTGTCATGGACCGAAGACACACGTGCTCATCGACGAGGTCCATGAGCGAGTGGTGCACGCCGTTCGACAGCGACATGGCCGGTTGCAGCATGGCCGGTGCGTGGGCGCTGCGGTGGCCAATGACGTCGAGCAGCTCGTCCAGCGGCACGTGCACCTGGGTGAGACCAAACACGCGCGGCACGTGGCCCGCGGGTGTTGCCAGCGGACGGTGCGTCGTGGGCCGAACGCCCTGGTTCGCGTTATGGAGTGCCGCGCGGGCCACCGACGACGTGCGCCGCTTGGTCGTCGATGGGCGGCGGCGACGCTTTGTGAGCCGGTTCCACAGCGCGCGCGAAAACGACACTTTCTTCTTGGTGACCGACGACTTGCGGCGCATGGGGATGACTGGCGGCAATTCATCGTCGTCGCTCGGCGGGGGCAGGTTCTCGTAGAGACGAATGCCGCGGGTCACGGACAGCAGATTGACGTTCTCCTGCTGCATGAGTGCGCGTGTGCGCGGACACGCCTGCGCCTCGTCCACGAGCTTGGCGCCGGTCTGTTCGGCGAGGCGGATGAGCGAGTCCATCATGTCGGGCGAGAGTCCGTTGGGACGCGTCGCGGCATCGGCGACCGTCGCGCGAACGTCCGAGCCGAGCGCACTGAGCGTGAGCTCATCCTTGAGAACGCCACTGAGTGAGTACGAGTTAAACGAGTTAATACTCGAGTACGGCGAGTCGAAGCTGCTGGCCACAGTGTTGACACCGGACGAGTTGGCTGACCAGCAGCGCGACTTGGCCGTGTAGGAGCTGATACGGGGCTTGGCGCTCGCCGTGGTGGAGCTAATACGGGGCATGCTGCTCGAGTGCGAGGTGCGTGCGCCCGTGGGGGGATTGAAGAATGGGAGTCACCGAAAGGCGGGAGCGAAAGAGAACAGAGAATGAGTCCCATTCGTTGAACGGTCTCACATATGGGTGGGACTGCAGTGTACAATAACACCCATAGAGACTATACAGACGGCTCGACCGAAAACACGGGCAACAACACCTGTCGCACCTGTCACGTGGTCCGGCAACTGAGCCTCAGGCTGACGTTGATCTGATGGGGATTTGTTTGGTACGTAGGGAGACTGCACAGTACAGTACTGTAGAGTCCAGCGCGCCTCTCTCGCTCTCTTCAACAGGGGTGCTGAGCTGAGGCGGAAAACAGACTGTTGTGGTTGATTGTGGACAGCCGAAGAAGGGCCGCAGTGGGTTGTTCGAGTTCGAGTGAGCTGTCCACTAGTAATAGTCTTCCAGCTTCGCGCAAGGCAAGGACATGGATCGAGTCATAGCCAGAATAGGTCGTGGTCGATCGCGCTCCGGCCCGAAGCATTCCCGTGGAGACCCCAGTGGTGTCCCCAAGGGAGAACAGTACGTACCTCCTCCCACACACCACCTCCCCAAGATGACTGACTTTTGCGAGCATTGTTCTCACGTGCGAAAGGCGAACTAATTCTTAAAATATTCACAGTCTTGAACATCTACTAAACTATCAATTACCTCTTACATACGATAATTGAGTAAATCAAACGATAGTCATCTCTATCAAGAGAATATACACAGAATAATATATACTGTGAAGATACATATATCTGGACTGTCTTTAGAGGTGACATAATGCTGTGTTAGTTGGGTCGTAAAGGACAGGCATGGATGGCGCTTCAAGTGGATGCGAATCTTTCCTCCCTTTCTCTTCTTCTCACTCTCTGGCACACACGCGATCGACTTTGTTTGGGATGGGTATTCGATCGCGAGACCTATGTATTCAGTACTGCGTGTTGGCCCAAACGCGGAGAAGAACAGTGAGAAGAGAAGAGAAGAGAAGCCGCCTTGTGTGTATGCGGAAACACGAGCTCTTACCGTGCCATTTGGTGTATGAACGAGTACGTAGACTAACGGGTCCGTTGTGATATTACAGCTCCAGAAGTGCGCCTTCTTCTGTAGCCATCGCCTCGAGCAACCGAACCTTTCGAGAAGAGCCGTAATCGAGAGGTCACTCACGGCACGATAAAAAAACATACTATAACGATTGCATACGTATTGTATGTGAATCACATACTGTACAGTACAGCACTTACTGACATACACCACACACTGTACACAATATGATCACATTATGTGATCAATGTCAACCCATGAAGCTGAAGTAATGGGATCAAATCTTCCCACTGACAGTGTTACTGTACTGTACCACTTGAATTTCAAGCGGGTACTGTAAATGGGATTGGTAAGAATGAGACAAACGGCCAAAACTCGCCTCCAATATCACTACTGTAGTCCGCGTACAGTAGCACTGCGTAGAGCGCAGAGTCTGCTGCTGGCGTGGGGCTTTTAGTCGCGAGACTCTGAGCGTAGCCAGTGGCTACGCTCTGTTGCCAGAGAGAAGTGCCTCCTCAAGACTACAGAAAAGAAGCATGCAAGCGCATTCCGAATGAAAGTCAGAGCGGATTGCTGTGAGCCTGTTGCAGGGTGCGGCCAGCGCCAAGTCACGATATCGCCTTTTCCGCCGAAGTGTCCAGCTGGCAAGTACTGCCACGTCGGCTCATAAGCCTTTCGTCCCCTGGTCATTGGCCGCCCCTGGTGCCCAGGCGGCTCAACGCCAGCAGTGCAGACTCTGCACTACTTTCGAACATCCGGATATGGAGGCTGATGGATTCCATCACATCCATTCAATCGAACGATTAGGAGCGAAGCCTCTGTTACGACAACGCACCCCTCACGGCCTGTCGGGTGGTGACACGCAAGCCCAACTTGGAGCTGCATGTAAACTCCCGACAGGCGTCATGATCGCGGGTACACACGCCGTCCAAGAGACGAAGCGTCGAGTCAGTCACAAGTTGAAATACGGATCCACACGTGCCCTGTACGCAGCCTTGGCGAACGCCGTTGGTAGCAGCTTGACCAGCACTTTCTGGCCGAGCACTTGGACACGCGCGTTCCATGGCAGCTCGTACAGAGTCTGGTGGATTCGCTGCACGAGCATCAAACTGCGGTCCAGCGTCACGGTCTCCACGATCACGCCCAGGGCGTCACTGTCCTGATTGCGGTCGGTCGTGGCGTCCAGCATCTGGCGGAGCTTGTCGTTGAGCGCGAGCAGCGCACGTTGGAGGATCGCCTCGTCTACGGGGTTTCTCTCCATGAGCTCCAGGATCTTTTGAAACGACCACAATGGCGTCGGGCAATGGTGCTGCCTGCGGTGACGGGCCTTGGCCATCGCGAGAAAGTACGCGTCGTCGTCATGGATCTCTTCAAACTTGGCTTCGAGCTCCTCGAGGATATCGCTTTGGGAGACGGCCGGTTCGCACCTGCGAAGCGAGAGGGCAAAAAGCGGCGTGACGATCCGCTTGTGGGCCTTGGCTGTGAGCTTTTGCGGCGGCGTGTGGTCGAGTATGGCCCGCAGCACGCCCGCGTTGGGCGCCATGGCATTCGTGGCCATCACCAGCGATCGGAGACCGTGGCGTTCGCTCGCGTCCGCCAGCGAGAGCAGCTCCAGTGGACACACGCGAAGCAGCACACGAACCATCTCTTGACTCGCTATTGGACTTTGCACAGCGAGATGCAGTGGCAGTTGCTTGTTGGCATTGCGGACTTGGCACGCAGCGCCGTAGATCTCGCAGAGCCGTGTGACGACAGCGACGGACGCGCCGTGGCGTGCCGCTAGATGGAGTGGCAAGTCTTGTTGCGGTTTCATTTGCACGTGGCAGGCGCTGGGCATGAGCTCTACCAGTGTGAGCACTAGCGACTCGGCATTGCTACGATGGACAAGAGCATAGTGAAGCAGCGTCGCCTGGGTCGTCTCCAGCGTCAGCTGTGTCACGAGCTCGTCGCGACGATCCAGTGGGGCCGTCAACTGCCACGAGGATACTGTCGCCGCCAGCGCCTCGAGTACAAGCGACTCGGGGATGTTAGGCGCCTTAATCAGCAAATGGATCGGCAGCAGAGAGTCGTGCTTGCGCCGCACGAGAAGGACGTCGGGGTACTCAGCAATCAGCCGCTGTATCAGCCGCCAACTGTCTCTCTCCTCCACAGGAAGGTCTTTCGTCGTACCTTGGAGGGATCGCTCGCGAACCACAGCAACGTACCGCTCGATCGCGAGATGCAGTGGCAGACTGCCCGTGCCGCTGAGTTCACAGCACAGCAGTCGTGGCGGCCACGTGCGCAGCATCACGAGCACGACCGAACGCCAGTACGCAGCACGCTTCGCGTCGACCAGCGTGGCCACAACGAGATGAAGGACGGCGTGGCCGTGAGTGTTTCGGATCTTCAGGGCACCGGGAACCTCGAGAAGACTCGAGTGGCGACACAGCCACCGCAAGAGCTCGAGAGAGATTCCGTAGCGAAGCGCCACGTGGAGAGGGGTCTCCCCCGACACACTTTGCATCGCCCAGACACTGGTCGGTGATTGGCATGCTCGCGTCGGCTCGGCCACGAGACTGCGACGCCGAGAGAGTAGTAGCTCAAGTACCCGGAGTCCGGCTCGCTCACGTAGTGCGAGATGGAGCGGCGTGCGTCCGTACGCGTCCCGTTCCAGAATCGCGTCTTGGTAGCCCCTGAAGACGGCTTGGATCAGGCGAAACGGCACTGAGCGATGGTGCTGGACAACGTAATGGAGAGGTAACGGCGCCGACGCAAGGCGACTGCTGCGCACGGTGAGCTGCCGCCGATGGCGTCGCACGATGAGCTCGGCCAGCACAAAGCGGCGATCGCCTAGCGCGTGCCACAGGTTCCCGAGCACGCGCAGCCGGACCTGCTCGACAATGGTGTAGACCACAAAGCACGCTGGCACAAACAGCGACCACTGCTCTTTCTGCTGGACCTTCTGGGCCCCGACGACGCGGTCGTAATAGAGTTGTTTAGCCAGCATCTCGCGTTGGCGATGGCGAAAGCGCAGTGTCTCGACCTTGGTGTGACAG
Organism: Pythium phragmiticola; assembly: GCA_023335935.1. Lineage (NCBI taxonomy): Eukaryota > Oomycota > Peronosporomycetes > Pythiales > Pythiaceae > Pythium > Pythium phragmiticola. Next base: position 7,742 of record JAADWA010000525.1, read on the forward strand.
TCCACGAGATCCCACGGCTTGACGGGCGACGTGATTGTCCGGAAGAGCGGTCGATGGAGCCACACGCGGCTATGGTGGTACTGCGGCTCGGACGCTGTATCGACGTAGTAGAAGAACCGCGTCTCGAGATCCACGTACGGCTGGAACCGGTCGCGCACCATGGCAAAGAGTCGCATGCGCGTGCCCACGCCACGCATCATTCGCTGGATCCGCTGGGCGGCGTCCTGGCGAGCCAGAGGTCTTGTGCGGCGGCGCACGGTCTCAATCAAGTCCACCACACAGCTCACGACCTCGGGTTCGATCCACGTCACATCGAGATGCGCGTACCGCCGCGTCTTGGTCGGCACGAACGACGCCCACTCCTTCTTGAGTGCCTCGAGCCGTGCGCGGTCCAATTCGGCGAGTCGTTTCAGCTCCTGCTTCTTCCGGGAGCGATCCTGCAGCGACTCTTTCCAGTCACCGAGTGCGTCCTTCATGTCGCCCACAGTCAGCTTGAGTGCGCGGTCCTTGGCGAGTTCAAAACCCACAGCTAAAGATGACGTGGCGTCGACCATGGAGATGGCTTCCCGACGATGGGGCTGCTCTATAGTGGCTTCTTGCGTCATTACTGAATGGCTTCCCGTCTCGGCCACGCGGTGGCGCCGCTGGAACGCCGTCCAGAATGTTACAAACTCGTCGACGCTCACGCGCTGGTCGCCGCTCGTGTCCATGATCGCGACCATCTTCTGGATCTGCGTGTCGTCCAGTGCGTGGCCCAACGCGCGTGTGAGCTGCTGCAGCTCCATGGCGTCCAGGAACCCAGACTGGTCCTTGTCAAATTTGCGAAACAGCGTCTGGATGTGCCGCTTCCAGACCAGCTCGGCCGGTTCGGGCACGTCGCCACCACTGTCACTGGCGATCACCTTGGTGATCAACTGCCCCTTGCGGATCATCTTGAGCTTGCGGGCTTTCTCTTTGGCCTCGGCTTCTTGGGCTTGCAGAAGCGCCAGCGCACGTGCCTTCTGGGCCTCGGCTTCTTCTCGCTCTCGCTCCGTCTCGTCAAACGTCGTGTACCACGCGAGAAACTCGGTGAGCACGATCTCCTGCTCGACGACGTGGGTCGCGTGCACCAGCTGTGTCAACGCGTCTCTGTATGCGAGCCCCTTGAGCTGGTACTTGCCCAGCACGGTGACCAGCCGCGCCAGCATATTGGACTCGAAGCGATACACAGGAGAGATCGTCTCCCCTTCGCCTCCTCCTGCCGTTGGTGTAAGAATGAGTGCGTCATGCCGCTGGAGAAACTCGATCGCGATTCGCTCTCGCTCGGACGCGAGCCGCTCGCGCCGCTGTTGCTCTGTTTCCTCGTCTTCGATCTTCATCTTGGTCTTCCACCAGACGCTGAACTCCTCGAGACTCACGGCGTCGTCGCCGCTCGTGTCCAGCACGCTAAACACTTGCTGGATCTGCGCATCGTCTGCCTCGTCGTCTCCCGACACGGCTTCCTTACGGCCAAGCAGCGCAATGTACAGTCGCTTGAACTCGGCCAGGCTAATGGTGCCGCTGTCGTCTTCGTCATAGTGGCGGAATATGCGCTGGATCTGGTCGTCTTTCGAGCCGCCACTGGCAGCAAAGCGGCTCATCATGGTGGCCATGCGGCTCTCCAAGTGCGGCGGATCCCACTGCGTGAGGTTGCGGACTTCGTGGAAAAAGTACCGCTGCCCCGAGGCCTCGTCCACGCACTCTTCCCAGCCGTCCATCTCCACGCGCTGGACGCAGTCCAGCATCCACGCCACGAGCGTCTCCTTCGGCAGGGTCGCTCCGTCGACTGACGCTGCTCCTCCGTATCGACGCTGCAGATTCCCCACGGCCGACGCCACGTGCTCCCGGCGTGTACAGTGGGCCCAGCGGAGCTGCTCGACAAGCAACGAGCGACACTCGCGCAGTGTCCACATGGCTGTGGAAGACGCGTCGGTGGTGCGTAGGTCCCAGAGCAGGTCGACACGTTGCCGCCACTCGAGCTTGGTACTGGGAAACAGCGTGGTCAGCAGATCCACGACGCACTGGTCCGTATTGGGCGGCTGCCACCGCTCGCGCAGTGTCGCGCCATGGCGAAACCACGGCGGCTCGAGCCGGCGGTCCAGCCGCTCGAGTCGTTCCCACTCATTGTAGGGAGCTGGCAGCCGTGTGCGCTTTAGCCACGGCACGTGGGTCGTCCAGAAATCCAGCAGCGCGTCCCAGGAGACGCCGCTGAAGCGACTGCCGTCCACGCTCGGGTCGATCTCTTGCATCGTGTCAAGTAACACGGTCGCTGAACCGTCCGGCGTCAAGCCAAGAGGGAACGCGATCGCGACGCAGAGATCCCGGAATTCATTGGCGTCCAGTAAACCGTTGCGGTCGTCGTCACTCGCTGTGAAGATCTTCCGGAGATCGTCGACCATCTCATCTCTGGACGCCACGTCCAGAAAGCCGTCAGCGTCCCGTGCAACCTGGAGTGAGCGGATCTCGGCCGCATCCAGCACGTGCTTGTAGAGACACTGTGCGAAGGGCCGTGCGAGGGCCCACGCCGTCTCGCCCGTCAGTGCATTGTAGTAGAAGACACTCGTGCCGTCCTGGTCGACAATCTCCTCCCACGCTTGGACAGCTACGGTCCTGGGCCCCTGCGCAGTGGGTGCCACCGTCTCTTGTTGGGACGCGGCGTACAGTTCGTCCAGCAGCCACGTCGTGACAGCCGTGCGCTGGATACACATCGTGTTTTCTGGATCCAGACGCGTCATGAGATCGGTACGCTCGCGATCGTCGCGTACTGGACGCTGGAGCGTCCGGCAAAGCTCGTCTAGATCCGCGAGCTCAACGCTCGTGCCCTCCAGCTGTGGTGCAAGCGCGAGGCACGCGGCATAGACCTCGGCATCCAACGCGTCGAACTCGGCGGCGTACTGCGCGTCGCCATATTGAGTCGTGTCGGCCATTGGGTGGCGACACGGCTCCAGAAGAACGAGTGGGATATTCTGGGCGCGAACGGTCGCGTCCAGAGGTTACGCACCAGATCCAGAGATCAGTGGGATCAGATGAATGTATCTTTGCCTTGATCCGACCCATCTTCAACATGCGTGGGATCCGTGAGGGTTGCTCAGACGTCCAATTGATCATCAAAATAAGTGGGTCCGTCCAGAAAGCCCCACTACGTCGGTCCGTTAGGCGCCTCCAGAGATGTCCATGCTCACACGGGCGGTCGCGCAGATAGCCCCAGTGACGACCCGCGATCGCTCGCTGGCCACGGGCCCTTCTTGTCAACCCAGAAACATTCATGACGCGTGGGTGCTGGTCTTACAATCGACGAGGCAGAGTACAATCAGGTCAACATACACGAGAAATAAAACTTCAGTTCTATTTGGACCAATGTTATAACTCTATTGATCCGGTTTTGACCAATCGTGTGTCTAAATGATTTTTCGCCATGTGAAATCGCGAACTAACGCTCTTCACAGCGGTGACACAAATCAAGTGCGTCGTTTTCTTGCACTGGCGACCTACTCAGCATGAGGATGTTGGCAGGTCGCAATCTCGGGAATTCTTCCAGAGTCCCATGGATGGAGAGATCTCTCGGCTCCCCCCGCAATGAAAACACTGTACTGCCTGTCAGGACAGCCTTCCCTTATCTGTCAAGAAGCAATCTGCTGCTTGACAGTCTGTGAGTCAGTCTTGTTTCGTTGTGCGACATAGTTTGCCTTGAACCATCTTTCACGCCGAGCCCTTTCAGTTGGACCTTCAGTGTTGGGACATTTGGTTCACTGTACTAGATAAATAGAGGCTCTATCCCACAACGCAGTAGTCACTGGGTGATGCACATCCAGGGCCACTGTAACTGCCAGAATGTGCCTCTCCACGGCGTAACACACGCATGAGTTTTACACTCGCGGAATCCAACGGAACGTATTTTCAGCCAATGAAATGCATCTATTCCATTACGATTGGCGACTGCGCCACGCGCCAGCGTTGTAAATTGGATAGACTCACCGTTGGGAACTGCCATGTCTGACTGGCGCAGTGTCAGTCCAGACTGTACTGACGATTGGGGTCGCGCCTTGATTGCCCACCATTCTAGACCGGGACAACAGGCACTTCGTGGCGTGTTCCTATTCCCGTCACTCCACGAAACGCTGTCCTCTCCGGACGACGCGTATTATATAGTCTATATTATCCCGCGCTCGTTCTCCGGACGGCGCCCAAGAACCGACACATAGCGCGTTCGTCCAGAATGACCAAGACGGTCAATCTCCCGCAGGAATACTTCCACTGTCCAGAGCTCTCCAAGCGCGAGCGGCTCTACTTGATCCAGAAGGCCCAGGACTCGGCCAAGGCGCTCGTCGAGAGCGCGCGCAGCAGCAATGGCCCCGTGCGCTGGATCGAGGCCGGCACGCACAAGGGCGTGCAAATGTACAAGGGCGAAGGCCGCAACCCGACCACGGCGTCCGAGCAGATCCAGTACGTGTGCGGCGCCACGACTGTGCAGGCCACGATCGAAGAGGTCGCGTCCTTTATGGACGTGTCCACGACCGCCAAGTTCAAGGCCTACGTGCCGCACCAGCACGAGCTCCTGGACGGCGTCGTGCTCTACACACTCGTGCCGCCGGGGCCCGAGAGCCAGTACCTCCACCAGGTCACCATCAAGTGGTCGGCCGCCCACATTCCGTCCAAGCTCATCAAGAACCGCGACTTCCTCACGCTCGAGTGCCAGGACGTCTTTACCGACACGTCGGGCCGGCGCGGCTGGGTGCGGTCGTACCACTCGGTCAAGCTGCCGTGCTGTCCGGACCTCCAGGCCGAGCTCGACTTTGTGCGCGGCAGCTTTTACCACACGGGCTACGTCTTTGTCGAGTCGGAACGCCCCGGCTGGCTCGACTGCATCCACACGTGCCAAGTCAACTTGAAGGGCCAGCTCAAGCTGCCGTCGTCCGTCTACTTTCTCGCCATGCGGCGCCGCATTGGCTCGGTCGCCGAGCTCGGCAAGACGCTCCAGCGGCGCCGCCTCGGCAAGCAAACGTTCCTCAGCGATCTCGAGCTCGTGCCCAAGCGCGCGCGGACGCGGTGCCACGTGTGCGCGGCCAAGTTTGGCATGCTCACGCGCAAGTCGCGGTGCCGCAAGTGCGGCGAAGTCGTGTGCGGGCAGTGCACGCAGACGTGGGAAGTGAGTCTACCCAAGGCCGGCGTGAAAAAAGTGCGCGTCTGTGCGACCTGCGCCTCCATGCGCGAGATGCCGAGCCATGGCACCAATGGCATGCAGCTCGACCCACGGGTCATGGACGAGATCTCGCTGCTCTCGAGCATGAGCCACGACTCGGAGCAGTACTCGCCCGACTTTGAGTACAACGACACGGAGCACCAGGTGCCGCTCCAGCTCAAGTCGACGATCCACGAAGAGCCCGAGTACGACGCGTACCATCCGAGCCCGCCGAACCGAGCGCCCGTGCACACGCCCAGCCGCGCCTCGCAACACTACGCCAGCCATCAGCCGCCGCGTCCGAGCCAGGGCGGACGGTCGTACGATCCCGAGCCGTACCGTCCGATCGGCTTTGTGCACCACTCCGAGTACGAGCGACCGAGTGCGCGGTTCGAGCACGCGCCGCCGCCGCCGCCGCCCGACCGCATGTACCCGGGTGACCACCACCGCGAGAGCGGAGACTACATGCGTGGGTACGGCCTGCCGTCGCACGCTCCTCGCCACCAGAGCGAGTACCACCGGTACTCGGACGATTACGGCAGCCACTACGCGCCGGGTCCTCACCATCACCATCAGCATGGTCCGGTGGGGAATGGACCGGCGCGGCGGTTTGCATCCGAGATGCTGCCACGCAAGCCGTACGCGACCCACGCATCGGAAGAGACGGCGTCGTCGTCATCGGAGCGCTCGCTCACGGCCCATGCGCTCGAGCGCCACACGCGCGAGATGGGACGCCCGGGGCCCATCCCTCCGTCGCAGGTGTACGACCACTACGATCGCGCCATGGGACCACCACCGCCACCACAGCAGTCGCACTACAACGAGCACCCGCGTCCATCGTCTCACTCTCATCAGCCTCAGCCTCAGTCGCAGCAGCCTCAGCCGCCACGCGTGCTGTACCACGCGCCGCCGTCATACCCTCAGCAGCAGCAACCGATCGAGTACCACCCGCCGTCCCACCCGCCATCACAGCCGCGGGACAGTGTCAACTATGAGCGCGAGCCGTCGATGCACTCGGTTCGCTCGATGCACTCGGTGCACTCGATGCACTCGGCGTCGTACGACTACTACGGGCATGCGCACCGGTCGTCGGTGGCTTCGGGATCTGACCCGCGCGGGTACCCTGACGACCGGTCGTCCTACAGCAGCAACCACGCGCCGTCGGAGCCGCACCACTATCAGCAACAGCACCCGCAACAGCAACAGCCGCCGTCGCAGCGGCTCTCGCTGATGGCACCCGAGTCGGTGTCCCTCCAGGAGCTCGTCGTGCCCGAGGACGAGCTCATGAAGTCGCACCCGCCGCCACGTCCGACCGAGACCAACATGGTGCTGCCCGACCGACTCAGCATGCACCGACCCTCGACGCCCGACGAGGAGGCCGCGAAGGCGTTGGCCGCGGACGCCGCGCGACTCATGCAGCAGCAACAAGAGATCCAGGACCAGCTCCACCAGCGCGCGTTGTCCTTCAGCTCCGAAACGCGGTTCAGCGGCTTTGACAACGACGACGAAAACGACGAAGAAGAGCAGGGCGGGGTCGACGGCCTCGAGGACTGGTCCACGGCCTCGCCTGCGACGCGCGCGATGCTGAACGAGTTCAAGACGCTCGATATCAAAAACGAGGCGCCGGTGCAGCCGCGCGAGAGCTACCGCCACGTGGCCCCAACGTCGGACGTGCGCCTGAGCCTGGGCATGCTCAGCAGCCACAGCGGCACCAGTGAGAACCAGCCCGAGCAGGAGAGCACACGCACGTGCGGCCGCGTGCAGCCGACGACGCTGGCATCCGCAATCGACGTGACCAAGCTCTCGGTCGTGCAGCTGTACCAAAAGATTTTGGAGCTCACGAAGCGGCAGCATGCGCTCGAGATTGATGCGAACGCGCGTGCCGCCGAGAAGGACGCGGTCGCGTTCGATCTCGAGGCACTGTACAAGCAGCTCAACGAAGTCACGCACCAGGCCGAGGTCGCGTTTTAACGACTTTTGTCGAAAAGCACAGAGTAGCACACTTAGGATCCCTGGCGAGTTCGAAAGAGAGAACCCGCCCATCATTAATTAACATGTAGTTTTGGCAACGTGATGGAAGCTACGTATATGCTCTTCTTCTTCCTCTTTACGTTGGAGTGTTGCTGGATTTATGATGCTGTTTCGCTTGTATGCCTTCACAGTATTTCGCGAGGAATCGAGTCCGTCAATAGACATTGTGGTTCATACGAGTGGCGGCTGCTCGAAGTCGAACCGGAATGTGACGTCGAAGCCTGTACATTCGTAGAATACATACACACACGTCACTGACACAGTACCGCTGAAGAAGGATCGCCAGCGTGGCCGTACCATAGTGTAGCACAGGCAGTTGAAAGGTAAGCGCGAGCCAACCGATGAGATTGCCCTGCACTGCCCAAGCCTGGCGCTCAAGCAAGAATCCAAGCAGCGCCGTCGGGTTGAGACGGTACCGTCGCCAAAGAACCACGTGCAAGATAATAAAGCTTAGTGCCTGCAAAGCCGTGAAGATCGTGTTAACCAGTGCGCGCTGGGGTTCCTCGGGTCAGTGGCGATAGATTCGAGGCTTGGGACTGTAGTCGGCCGATTGCAGTTGTGAGGCCACACTGAAAAATGCGGCGTTCACGGCTGGAAGCGCGATCTCAAAATACTCATTAGCACGAGCGACTCAGCCGCGTGGAGAAGCTCCAGTGCACGTGTGGCGACTGGAAGCACACTGGCGGAGGGTGCTGTCCGCACAGCGATTGGGTGAACAGTCGCGAGTGACTTCCCGTGTGGCGAGAACGCCACCACGTCGTTGGACGCTAACTCTGTCTTTATGTCGGTGGGCATGACGGCAACTGCATGGCTGACTATTTCACGGGTCGCGACGTCCGTGTCCTTGGCCATGAGCAAGAAGATCGACAGGAGCGTCTGGAAAATGTCGGTCCCGATCATGAGCGCTGCCGCATAAGGGGACGAGTTAGCACGCTCTGGCACATGGAGGTTGAGATCTCGACACTGCACACGGCGCATTGATTTCCGTCTTCCGGAAGGTGGCGTATGACGCGGCGCATGATGCGTCGCATACCGTGCTTGACAAAGGGAATGAGAATGATCAGTGTGACTTGCCCGATCTCGTTGGTGGCTTGAAACGCGAGGGAGAGTCCCGTGTAGACCAAAAGCTGGGAGGACTGAAAGGTGTAAAACGGAAGAATCGCAATGAGCGCATGGCGCACAGCCGACTCGCGGCGGACCAGGGCCCCGCGCAGGACGATCAAAAGAGCCACAAAACTGGTGCTTATCAACGGAGCGGCGAGCGACACACACGAGAACGGTACCGGGAATCGCCAGAGTACAGCTGCCGCTGTGAACGTCGCAGTCGTAAGGTAGCCCGCTAAGGACACCCACGGCGACCACGCTTGTGTCGGAGAGGTCACTATGCTGGAGTCCACTGCACGCTCGGACTTCCATCATACCGCCTGTGATTGCGAGGCAGTACGAAACAAAGAAGCTCGCAAAGAAGCTCGCATTTGCCCGCACGCCCAGCCGCGGATCTTGCAGGGGAATGAGCGGCGCAAGCAGCGACGCGATGAGGCCCGGAATGGCCGAGGCGACGATCACAGTGAAGTGTCGGCCTCGCGTCGTGCGTTCGTTGTATCGGGTGAAGTCAGTAAACTTGGCGGGCGAGTACTGTGGTCGTTCAGCGCCGCACGAATCCAACCAGCGACAGCGCAAGGTGGGGCACATCGACCGAGGCGGGGTTGAGGGCATGTGCGTTGACGTGTGAAGACCTCCGCGTAATAATACCAAACGACTCACCAATGCACAAGGTGAGAGAGAGAGGGAGAGAGAGAGAGAGAGAGAGAGAGAGAGAGAGAGACGAGTCTAAAAATACGTCTCGCGTGCCTGTCAAAGATCCTCGTCCGTCGAACGGTGTAGCCATATCCAAAATAGATCCTTTCAGTGCTGCAGTCCACCCATCTCAAACTCACCAAGGGTATCCCTTCACGAAGTCCTCTTTGTAGTAAGACTCGGCTCGCACAGCGACTGCGTAAAGCAAACAGTCACAATGCGCTCATGCGCACGAAGAATCTCTGGTCCGACTCGCCGCGCAATGAAGAGCTATGCGCCCAATAAACCTCGGGAGGCTCAGCAAGCGAAAGTCGATGGCCGGCCACGTAGCAGTTCCCACAAGAACCTTACGTCTTTTGACTTCGGAGTCTGAAGCGATACACACAAAACCACGGTCCAATGTGCTTTCCCATTGAAAATATATAATCCTCGTATCAAAACTCTCTGATCCCCCTTCAGAGCACCCACTCGTTCCCCATCGACCTGCTCTTCGGTCGGTTGCCTTTCGTGGGCTTGAGCGCCGACGTCATGCGCGACTTGAAGCCTCCGCTTTCTTTGGTGGATTTCTCGACAGTCGGACTCAGCGGCACCGCCTCTGGAAACGCGTCCGGATCATTATACAGCGAGAGCCGAAACTCCAGCGAGTCGGTGGGTACGCGGAACAGCGAGCGTTGGTGCGGACGCACCGAAGAGGACGTCGACGGCTCCATCGTCTGGGCACGCACGCGTCGCTTGTCTGACTTCTTGGTTGTCGTCTCGGTGCGTAGCTCTTGGCTCTTGGTCAACGGCACAGACACGGGCTGCTTCTTCTCCGCGTGGAGCGAGACGCCCACCGACCGACTGCCAGGGCTCTTTATCCGCGTGGGCTCGTACAGCACGACCTTGGGCGAGACAACGCCGAGACTCGACTGGCTAGATCGGCGCTCCGGATCGGTCGACGAAATCGAGAGCGTTCGCGAGAGCGACTCGCGGAGCATCGACTTTTTCAGCACCGCGAGTTTCATCACGCGCTCCCATACGGCGCGTTCCAGGAACCTTCGGTCTTGTCCTTCGTAGACGCTCAGGTCGAGTCCGAGCGAATAGCACACGGTCACGTGTCCGGGGCGCGTGGCTGACTCGACCGCGACGATGCCGCTGGAAAATAATACGCCCCGCTTGGGCCCTCCACTGGTCGCTCGCTCGGGAAAACTCGACAGATCGATCGACTGGCACCACTGCACCCAGCCACGGCGTCCGCGGTGCTTGAAGACGCCCTGGTACGACAGCACGATACACTCGTACGCCAACGTGTCAGCGTCTTCCCGTGGCTCTAACGGAGAAGGAGAACCCACCGAGGCCGACTCGCGGGTCAGCAAGAACCAATTCACGCCGGCCTCTTCCGGGAACTCGTTCTCGGACGACGTTCGCGCTCGCGTGGTCGACTCCCTCCCGAGCACGCTGCACAGCTCGTGGGTCTGCACGACCCCGGGCATCATCTTGTTGGTCGCGGTCGCTGTGAGATGCCGGACGACGTCGTGGACCTCGGCTTCGATATGGCACAGCGACCGCAGCCGCGTCGACACGGCGGCGACGTGGCTCGCACGCGCGTGGGAGACGTCCTCGTAGAGATCAATGCCGTTGAGCGAGTCCACAAACTCCAGGCCGTTCACGGACGCCGTCGAGCCGTCGCTGTCGTCAGTGTTGTTGGTATTGTCGCTGGTGCGCGCCGTCGTCTCGAGCGCCTGCGCCGCCGCAATCATCGCGCGCGCGAACTTCTCGCTGTTGGCGCGCGCCATGTGCCGCAGCTTGAGCTTGATGTGGTCGCCCAGGGGCTTGCACGCGCGCGGCGGCGCGTGGGTCGAGGGCTTGCGCTCCATCTTTCGTATCAGGTTGTTTTCTTCGATACTTGTTGGTTTTTATTTTGAACGCCAACAGTTGGCTGGCCAACTCTTTGGTGGTGATGATTTCTTGCAGCTGGAGAGCTCCAACGCCCCTGACTCTACCCGCTCCTTTTATTCTTCCAAACTTGTGGACGAGAGGAAAAAAAGGAAGTGTTGGCAGTTTAGATTTCCCATCTTGAGTTGGTTCAGGAACATGATTCACCCAGACTGTGGTGTAATGTTCGGTGGGCCACCGAACATTTATTCGCTTTTCTCTATCCGGGGAAAAGAAAGTGAGGAAGCGCAGGCTGCGCAGCATCCACCAACATTCCGCCCATCACCTCATAGTGGATTTATTTACGGGTCTAGGCAGAGTGATTTACATAAATTGATAATAGATGTCATTGATGTTCAGTATTACAGGAAGTAGACGCACGTAACTTCAATGATTGCATTCGCAAAAATGTCCCGTGGCTGCCCAACGAACCAGAAGGGGCACTTTGTTGTTGGGACAACCTGGAGGCCAGTTCGCCTGTGCGATGAGTTGAAGCTGGCACCTGCGCTCCATGCAACATCAGTGATCAATGATCAATGGGCTGCCAGCTGATAGATTTCCAGATAGGAGAAAAATTACACTGGGAAACGTGGAGAACCGAAGGAAAGAGCATGATGACGAGCGCCACTTTCACGCTGTGCATAACCATTGCCAGAATGTATTGTGCCTTGCACGAAATTTGTCATGATCCAGGATTAAAATCCTCTTAAATCCCGTTTAAGGAGCCCTAATAGAGGCGGGCTAGATTTATAGCTCAAAAATAGGGCTTAATTGGGGTCAAGGCAACGCGTAGCTGCCCGAATAAGCCAGAGTCTGCGCTTATTAGAGGAAGAGCCATCAGTTTGTCCTCAATATCGCGAACAAACAAAGGCTTGTTGGCTAATCAGAAGGCTCTAATAAGACAAAGTTAAGGATAATTAAAGTAGGTCCCTGTACAATACTAGGTTTTAATGTCCTCATGGTCAGTTTAATGCATAATTGTACCCAGATTAAGAACGCTAATTTGGAGGGCAAAAGATGTGCAAGGTACAATACTTACTACAGAATGTACGCACAAGCAAAGAGTTCAGAGTTCGAATCACAAAACGAATAAGAAACGGTCCAGAGAGAAAGCGCCTTAGTTGCCATCAGCAGACCAGGCTGGGAAACGATTGAGCTGCTCGGAAACGTTCTTCTGGCCGGTAAAATTGCGGTAGCACCTGAGAGCCATGGTGGCACTGGCGATGACACGGCGCACGTCGCCTGGTAGCAGCGAGATGGCCTCCTGCACGCTCACACTGCGGTCCCGCATGACGCTCGAGATGATCTTGCAGATGGCGTCGCGCAGCAAGAACTCACCACGGAAGCAGTCGCTGCGCATCTTCAAAAACTGCGCCTAATATTATAAAGAGATTCGAGTGTCAGTACACATTGGACAAGCATGGCCTCGTGGTGTCGTGCACAGCTACACGCACCTGTTTGAACTTGCGTTTGGTATTCTCGCGTTCGCGCTGGATTTGATTCCGGCGGCGATCGCGACGGTGGCGACGCGCCGTGAAGCTCGCGCGGTTTGTTGGCTTGGTATCCTGCTTGGTGGCCTTGCGGCGGGGAAGACGCGTGTGTAGTGAGTCCACAGAGGTGGGCGTGACGACAGGTTCGACGACCTTGATGGGTTTCTCAAACACCACTCGTGCCGTGTCTTCCTCTCCAAAGGCCGTGACGTCATCCGAGTCGTAAACGTCCATGGCCTCGGCGGTGGTGGTGCGCTTGGTGTATCCGACGTCGAAGTCCGAGAACGAGATTCCGTTGAAAAAGTCGTCAAAGGCCTTGTGATCCTTCATCATGGGAATGGTGGTTGTGGACTGCATAGCGGGTGGCTGAAAGTAGTTGCGTCGGAGAGCAAATTTGCGAATGTCTCTCCATTCTCCATGGGCCACAGGTCGTCTCTAGGTCTTGCGGTTCCCCTCTCTCTCCTTCTCCATGAAGGGGCACATTTTCTGGGTCCCATGTCGATTGAAAGATGTGCTGTCTCCTCGATGCACATCCATGTCACGACACGTGCTGACTTCTGCTATCGCAATCTGTGGCGGAGAAGTTGGAGTTTCCATGGTTGTGGAACGCAATTGCACTTTCGGGCGCGTCATTTCCGTTCCGCAACCTTCGAAATCTACGTCTATTGAGGATCGCCCCGTCCTACCAATTGAACTGTTCAACAACTACGAAACGGGCAAGCCCGAACAAAGAGCAAATAGCGGCGTTCGAGCTGAAGTAGCCAGCAGAACGATACTCTACCATACCAGATAGCAATAAGCGTGTCAAATTACTGCGCACAGCACTTTGTGCTGACAACTTTTATTTGCATGACGGTAAGGGGCCGCTGATGTCGTCTAAATTCCAGTGTTGGAACCGATGGCGATTGGCTACGCTGCTGTAACGCGCGCGGTGGCTGTGCGTCATCCTGTGCCCCGGGTGTTGGCTCTGCACAAATAAGATGATACGGTACAGTAATGTGAACTTCTTTGGATTCTCCCACATCAAGGATCTGGTGTCTCTTGTTCGACACATGTCGTTTGCGGACTCCGTACAGAGAGCCTGTACCTTACACTGAGGGCTCGTGATGACCCCAGTATTCTTTCGAACCTGAGGGCAGGTTAGATATATGAAACAGCGTCCACCTCTTTCGAGAGAAGAAAATGAATCGCCCCGTCCGCTCAAGAAAAAGCGTGAGTATCTCGCATGTACTGCATCCCATGATCGCATGATCACCTAAAGCCACGGCGAAGGCTGGGTGATGCCGCTTCGCCCAACTGCAATCGCCGATTGATTGGTGTTGAGCGAGCAGCACGGTGAAAATATGGATTATGGCCATACAGTTACCGATAACGATTGTATCCATATCTCAGACCGAATCCTTGACAAAACGATCCTCACCAGGTGCGTATGGACTTTTATGGTTGTGTGAAGACGAAAAATCAGCAGCGGCTCACAGAATTGGAGCACTTGTGTGTGTGCGGGGGGGGGGGGG
>JAADWA010000526.1:0-21664 GCA_023335935.1 Pythium phragmiticola
ATGCCGTCTGGGTCTGAAGATCAACGATATATCACGCATCGAATAATAATGAATGTATTTACTTTCTGCGCGATGATGGGCCGAACAACGGCGGACGACGCTGTTGATCCAACGGCACCGCTCTCAGCGTGTGTTGCATGGGTCCTGCAAACTCCTTGCCTTGGCATCACGTCGTATCGCCTTGGTTCAGTGCAGCTCAATCTAGAAGAGCACCGACAAAAAGAGCGAGCCAAGTTCGTACGGCACCGCTGTGTGCTTCCCAAGCTCGTGCTGCTCATGGTGCTCGACTTGATTGTCCCCACCGCTTCTTCTCTCAGCGCGTGACACGAGCTGGCACTGCACCACCACGCGACTATCCTCCATCAGCGAGCCGATCTGTTTCCAAATCTTCTCGCGCTTGGACTTTTCTGGTCGCGATTGTATTTGTGGCAGCTCGAGCCGAGCACAACGAAGCTCGATCGATGGTGCCTCGCCATCAAACTCAATCGTCGCCTCGGCAAAGGCATTCCAGTGAATCGTCGGGGTTGTGGGAAACTGAGGACGCAGTGTGTAGCGGTGGTACCGGTGGCTCTTCGTCTCGAGGAGCTTTTGGGAGTTCACATCGACATCGCACACTACGTGAACTTGATCGGGCAACTCTTCATCGCCACTGATGCCGTTGTCGACAGCGACAGCGTCATTGTCATCCAGTACCTCGATGATGAGCGGCTTCTTTTGGGCCTCTTTCTTCGGATCGTCGCGATTGTGGAAGACGAGAATTACGCGTTTGGGAACAATTGGCTCCGGTTCTTGGTCTTCCTCGAAGTCATCATCACGATCGCCAGTAGCGGCCGCCTTTCGTAGCTCTTCGCGTTCTTTCCGTCTCACTTCGGAGTCGTCCAAGAGCTCGTCGATCCCGTCCATTTGATACAGTTCTGCGAGCTGCTTGAGATCGCCCCCGCGTGTGAACGAATGGCTCGCATTGTCAAAGTCTTTCGCGATCGTTTGGTACTCCCGACGGAACCTGCGAGACAAGTTGTCGCGCACGTACGGCACGGCCTCCATGACGAGCGCGTTCTTCACGCCGGCAAAGTTGGATTGCACCTGCATGAGCGAGAGCTCGTCTAAGTACCGTTGAATATCGGCGAGCAACGGTAGTTGGTCCACGAGGAGCTCGTTCAGGTATTTGCGCATCCGCAAGAGCTGGTCCTTGCGGAACTGGGTCACGTCGTAGTGCTCACGTGCATTCTTGGAGCAGATCAGATAGTACACGGCGAGCCACACTTGCGCCTCCGTCGTCGTGAGCACGAGTAGGTCACTCGGTTCGACGACGCTCCACTTTTGCTGCGAGAATTTTTTCCACGTCACGATCGTCTCGCCTGTCGTTCCATCCTTGACCACGTCCTTGTAGGTCCAGGGCGGATTCTCAATTAGTACCGCAAGCGATAAAAGCACGTCGTGCTTGTCCAGCAGCCGCGAGGCGACGCCGAGCGGGAGCACTTGGAGCCGTTCCGAGATGTACCGCAATATGGTCACGCACTGGACGGCAATGCGAAACTCGATTTCCATTTGCTGACGCTGGAGTTCGGTCCTGGGTGTCTGCGACTGCATCATGGTCACAATCTCGTGGCCGCTCTTGTGGAACGTGGTCGTCGTTGCGATCATGTCCCGTGGTAAGCCGATCAGCCACGTGAGCTTGCGCATGCAGTAGTCAACAATCTCGAGCATCGTGTCGTCGTCCATGGTCTCAACGACGTGCTCGTGGTAAAACGAGACTTCCAGCAGGTTCGCAAGCGCCGCCTCGTGGTAGAGCTGCGATATTCAGACCAAGTCAGAATCTCACAGATTGATCACGACCAGCGATTTTGTACTCACAATATAGTACAAGCGCAGCGATGCCGCGTCGTCGTCTTGGCACGTGAGAAGTGGGAAGACGTTTGCCTTCCACATTTCGACGCTGAGCAAATTCGTGACGAGGACTGGGAACTTTTGGTACGTGACCAGACTCTCGACGACAAAGTTGTCTTGTTTCCGCTGCGCCGACTGATGCGCCTGTAGGTTGAGCTTCTCGATCGTATGGTGGTAGGCCATCCAGTCTTTGGACGATCCCACCGTATCGACGGCTTGCTCCTTGAGCTGCTCGATGAGCTGCTCTGCTTCGGGCGGCATCACGATGCAAACGGCAGACGTGAACGGCTCACTGATCGCACAGTTAGAGATGAACGACTTATTCCGACTCGGGTAGCCACTCACCTCATTGTACTTGTCTCCTTGCTTTTGACCTCTTGCTTGTTGTTGGTTAATGCCAATGTGACAACCGGTAACAAACCATCTCAATGGAATAAAAGCCTGGAAGGATATGTTCGCGACCTTTCCAGCTCGAGGTCGGATCTGATACGGCTCGGCACCTGCCGACTCGTCATCCAATGCTTCCAGATCAAGAAAGAGGATGACACGGAACTGGGGAGGGGTCAAGAGGGTGTGAGATACTTTACCGTCCTGGTTGGCAACCACCATGTTATTCTGTTTTGCTATGGACGCTCCGAGCGCCCTCGTGTTTCTTCGTTTTCGAACTGTCTTATCATTTCGCGGCCATTGCCATCGACTCCGTCGTCTGGTCTTCCTACGTTTGCTTCGTGGTGCCGTCAAAATCGCTCGGGAGGATGCCATCGCTCTTGGCACGTGCGACAATACCCTGGAGGAGCTTAGCTGCGTTGGGGATGTCGAGCGCAACGTCGTCGAGCACAAGCTTGAAACGCTCAAAGCCCTTACGGAGCTGTTCCCCCGACACAATTTCTTGGGTCACCAAATAGGCGAGCAGCGACGTCAGCGCCTCTGTGTTTTTCTCGCCACCTTCCTCCAACGAGTTCATGATGCCTCGCTTGACTACTTCGTGGTGGAAGTGAGGGACGTTCAGCTCGCGCACGCATCGGGCCGCTTCCTCGAGATCACGGGATAGCAAGTACTCTTTCGTGAGCTGATCAATCGCAACCTTCAGCTCCTCGACAGGTCGACCATCGCCAGGTCCCCACCCCTTCTCCATACGGGCAGTCGCATGCTTGATACTCAGCTTCTTGATGGCCTCGGCCGCAATGTCGGGGGCGTAGCGGTTGATGAACGGGTCTTCGACAAATTTGGGGGGAAGCACTTCGTCCACGATCGCACGCGCAGCAAAAATCGACAGCATGTTCTTGGCGCTAACCAGCAAACATACATTAGGTGAGTAGATTGCAGAGCCACAGCCACCAGAGAAACGTAAACCCACTTTGGGATATCGATTTGCAAGTCGTCCGCGAGCAGTAGCACACGGCGAAAGCCCATGACGATTTCCGATGGCGTGAGCACATTCAAAAACAGCTCCGAGATTAAGCGAGACACGAGTTCACGCTCCTTGTCGTTCTTGTCCATCGACATGGTGATAGCCCGCTTGATGATCTCGTAGTTGAACTCGCCGGCGTCAAGTTCGCGCATCGAGCTGCATGCACCACAAGCCGTTCCGTTAGACTACAACGTGTACCACTACTGCAACTATCAGCAGCAGAGCGTGCTCACCTCTTCACTTCCTCCACATCTCCGCTCGTAAAGTACTCGTCAATGATCTCGATCACACGCTTCTTGATTTCGGGCGGCGGGTTGACGGCAAGCTCCTTTGCCGCCAGCTCATCCGGCTCCAGGTTGGGTGGCGCCGGTCGGTGCACGGGTGAGCCGGTCGTCGAGACGAGCACGACACCTTCTTCGCCTTCGCTGTCATAGTTCGGGTCATGATCGTCGACGGCCGCGACGGGCTTGAGGATCTCGGTCGAGTTGCCCCACACGCCCTTCTGGCCACCGCCCATGCGTTTGCCCATCTCGCGGGACTTGCTGCGCTCCTTGCGCGGGCCCAGCGGCTTTTCACCGCCACCTCCACCGCCACCACTGGCCCCAGCACCGGTCGTCGACGAGGCTTGTCCGCTCATCGCTGGCGCGTTCAGCTCGGCCTGCACAGCCAGATCCATCGCGTCTATTTCGACACAATATCCCACCGCGCGTGAGCACTTCAATCCCATAGTAAAGCATTGACGAAGACCAAACTGCATCCGCACCTTTTACTTCAACCTCGGCCATGGTGGGTTTCCCTGAGGTGTTTCTTTTCGTACGGAGCCGAGAGTTACACGAATCGATAGCGCGTGCGCTGCTCTATCTGCTCGCGAAGGACGCGGAGGCTTCTGGGTGCTTGGAGTCGGGAGAAACGCGAGCAAAGGGCGCGCGCGGATGACTTCTTTGCGTAGTGTCTTCTTCAGATGGAATTTCTGTCTGTGCTTCCTTCTTCAGCAAGGGGGGGATGGTGGCGAAGTTCGGTTGCAGAAACACACACTCACGCGACTTCAACCACGTGGACCACACCACACCGATCTTTTCGACTTGCAGTTCGAGAAATAATTGAGGAAAGAACGCGATTCAAAATTGAATCGTGCAAATGAATTGCACAAATATACTGATGTAGGATAGTGACTGGATCTTGAGGAGGCGCAATGTTCATTCCAGAAGTGGCACCCTTCACGGGGTGGGTCCACATACTGTACTGTAGGCTAGACAGTACGAACCCAGTGTGCACACAATCTTTGGCGATTGTTAGGGAAGTTCTGTTGGTGTACCCGTATTGTCCGACGGCGTCACCATACTGTACCTCACGGCGTGATGTCGGAAGCGTTTCCATGTGGGCGTGTGTCATCATCGCTTTTCTCCAAAGCAGAACGAACTGACCATCTGATTGGCTGTTGAAGTTGGTGTGTCACAGCCATATTCCACCAATCGTCAAGCAGCATTCACTTTCCTTTATCCTGTCATATACGATGTTCCCTACCTCTATCGGTTTTCGCAGGATGACTGAAAGAAAAGAGCGTGGGTTGCACACAATTTATCAATCGTCGAAGTGGAAATCCTCAAGCGGCGACTGCGCGGCTTCTACACGAGTATTTGGCGGCCTTCCCGAGACTTCTGCGGCACCCCAGGCGGTGCATCGTGTAGATCAGATGATGAGCTCTGTGGATCTGAATTCTGCGTCCGCGAACTCGTCGGCGGTGCCGAGATCGAATTCGAATTCGAATCCACACAACCCGCAATCGCGATATCCCGGTCATCTATCGTCGGTGCTGCCGCAACGCAGCGGAAGCCCGGCGCCGCATCCATCAAATTACCATCATTCCTACGCAAGCGGCGCCAGTGCCGTGCCCCCCGGTGCTGAGGCCGGGCGGCTCAAGACTGAACAGTACGTACAAGAGTTTCTGTACAAAGTGACGGAGCTCGTCTTGCAGTCGCGCGTCCACTTACCGGCCGACACGACGCGGAACCAGAGCTCCAGCGCACGTCGTGGATGGGTACGTTTATTGATATGGCGTAGGTGCCTGCGCCTGGACTCTTAGTGAGCTGACTCGTGATGATTATGCCTTTGGCTTCTGTAGCTCAACCTTGCCATCGAAGAGATCCAACACGTTCGCGATTCGCTCAGCGCCTGGCGAGACGACGTCCACATTCCCTTGACGCTCGACGTGTACTGGGACGGCGATCCGGACCACGAGCGCGTGCTGCTCGAGCGATGGAATATCGTGTACACGAACGGCCTTTCGGCGCCGACCGACCACTTTGACGCGTTTGATTTTCACGGGCGACGACACAACAGCAATGTGATTAGCAGCAGCGCCAAGAGCTACGCGAGCGCTGGGAAATCGCGGGACGTGGTCCAGATTTTGAGGGAGATGATGAAGAAGATGGCCGTCTTATTGCGGGCGGTTCATGCGTTTATGCGACTGCTGCCAGCGCACCGCTTTTTCCGGCAGTCGTACCCGTCGAGCCTCTCGTACGAGATCCAGTCGTGTGAAGAAAGTGAACTGCACCATGGATTTGACCCGGACGTCGCGACCAGCTATTATAGCTTCTTGCCGATCAACACGCCGTTTGGCTTTGTCAAAGTCGCGACGGTGTACCGCCGCGACTGTTCGGCACTGGAGCGGCGGCGCAAGAAGGCCACGAAAGAAATCTTTCACGAGAATTTCATCATTCAGGACTATGTCCCGGCGTCCCCTGAGCTCACAGCAGCTAATGCACCAGCATCTCGGACGACCGCGGCGTCTCCACAACTGCAGTCGATGATGCCCCCGCCGTCACCACCGTCACTGCACCGACAGAGCAGTAGTGCACCGCCAGAAGACACGTTTGATCACCGTCTTCGACCGAGTCCCGAGGCAGCGGTCGACAACTCGACAGCAGGGCGGAGGAGTTCACAGGCGCATACGTCACAGCCCATGGCGATCCCGCACCACATCAAGAGCCCGGGCACTGTCACATTCGAAGAGCATCCCGAAACGGTGACATCGGCTCTCGAGATTCCGGCGTCGAAACCAGTGACAATCCCGCACCACGCGCATTCGTACGACGACCCGGCGAGGCTGCGGGCAATCCCACCCAACCCGAACGTGACGGCAGCACCCTATGGATACGGCAACGTAGCGGTCGAGCGGTCGCAGACACCACCAATAGGTGGGCTCAGCACAAGCAGCGGTGGCTTCTCGGGTAGTGGAGGAGGAGGAGCAGGGTCGTTTCAGGACCATCTCCTGAGCCCACACCACCGCCCATTGTCGACCCCACCTCGCCACCCCAACTCGGTTTTAACGCCTCGCATGTCGGGAGGACGGACGTCGTTCGTCTCGTCGGTTGTCTCGGGCTCGGGCGGCAAGCGATCCTCTGCACACGATTACGCGTACCGGTCATCACTTGAGAACTTTTCATTGGACAACAGCAGCCCAGGCCACACTGCTGGTGGTGCTACGACCCACCAAAGCAGGACGCCTTCGCCGTCGGGATCCAGTGACCACCAGGCCCATTTTGGTGGACGACGATCCGGGTCGTTTGATTCCCAGCGCAGTGCGACGCCCGAGTTACCGGGCGCCAGCAGTGGCAATCTCACGCCGCCTTTCGTGGCCGGTACGCCGCCACCGACAACCACAGGGTCGACTGCTGGATCGTTGGGCAATGCGTCCACAGGGGCGACGGTTCTGCGTCGAACGTCGTTCGACCAGTCCCCGCAACGAACAGGATCCCCCAGTCCATCGTTTCAAGCCAATCCCACTGAGCTGCTGTCCACATCCCCCGGGTACTCTCACAGCAAGCACTTTGAAACGCTACGACGAGGCGGGACCCCACCGTTCACATCGACCGATCCGGCCTTTGCTCGAAGCAGCTTCCACTTCGCAACGGGGTCGGCACGGACTGCAAGTGGCAGTATCCTCGCCGTCACGGGCGCGACTGCCCGCACATCGGGAGTGAGTGATGACAACGGGGATCGAGCCTTTTCGACCGACCTCCAGGAACACAGCGGCGGCATCTGGGGTATCTCCCCCGACTCCCCCGACACGTTTGCGATCTCGATCGGTGCCTCGACGCGGCGCCGGTTCCTGGCTTCGGATGAAGGCGTCCATGGCGATGGGTCGACTACAAGTACGAAAGCCGGCGAGTCAGTCACTGCCTATGGCTGTGGGAGCCATACCGAGAGTGAGATGCTGTTGCTTCCGTTTGCACTGGGTGACGACGCCGACAATTTGTCGAGTGGCACGGCCACGACCGTGACGGCGACGAGCTCGGTCAGCGAGCGTCCGTCGCTCGGTTCAGAAAGCGACTCGCAGCCTCGCGCGGGACAGGCAGCCGCCGTGTGGGATACGGCCTCTGTCGGCAGCTTTCTGCAGCAGCTCAAGAACGCGCCACGGTTGCAGACGTTTGAGACGAGTATCGAGCGTCGCGCGAGCTTGACCAGTCCTTCCGATGGCCAGCAGGACGCCCGAGGCTCAACCGTGGAGAATGATCCTCAAGCAGCGTCGGCGGCTGAACCTTCATTTTTTGACGACGAACTCGAGAGCTTTCGCAACTTGCGGAACGAGCTGAGCCAGGCGCTTTAGGATCTCGAAGGGCGCCACAGTCTCCAATGGGCATATTCCTAATCCAGACAAAAGGTGTACCAGGAGGTCGACACCTGCGTGTGTTGATTCTATTTGCACAGGGTCTCTCATGGACTGCTTCCATCTCCCCACAATATATCCATACTAGAAGGCGGGTTCTTTCACGCCGACACAAAGCTCAGCGCGTCGGCGTCGGGCACGGCCTCGCGGCGCTCGCCAAAGACAAAGTAGCCCGCAATGTAGCCAGTAATGCAGCACAGGAAGAGCACGCCGTCGTACGTCATGGACACGAGCATGAGCATGTAGGCGAGCAGGATGGTCGCGCCGTGGAGCACGCAGTGGACCATGTGCTGGACGTCGCTCGAGAGGCCGCGAAACCACTTCACGAGGATGCCGGTGGATTTCACGGACGAGGATGTGGCCGAGAAAGTACGCGGCCGTAGCAGCTTGGAGGCCTCCGACAAATCACCGCCATGCTCCGGAGCGAGCAGTCGCCGCGCGGCGTTGCTTTCGCGTCGCAGGACGCGGCGAAGCTTGAGCAAGTACTCATTCATCATGGCGCAGAGCACGACCGTGAGGCAGCCGAGAAAGTACCGCCACGGCGTGTTGAGGACCCAGCCGGGGAACCAGAGCAAAATGCAGGCCGACGGCGCGCGTCCGGCTTGGAAGAACGCAAAGCCGTTGAGCATGGACGTGCCAGGGCCCGTGCAAAACGGTGCGTCTGCCGACTCGGCCGACTCTTGCGGCACGGTGCGGAACGATAGGATCTCGTCGTGGACTTGGTGCGCGTGGAAGAGGCTGCAGGCGTGGATGGTCTGGCCGCCGTGCTGCATGAGCACCTGCGGCCCGCCCGACGCCGACGTCTCCATGCCGCACACGGGACACAGCTTGGCGGACGTCATGGCGTCGTCGCCTGCCGTCGACTTGTCGACCATGCGCACCTCGCCGAGTCCGGTCGACGGATCTTTTTCAAACTGCTGCAGCGTATCGGCGGTCGCGAACCGCAGCCGCTGACCGTTCTTGAGCTCGAAATTGTACGCCGTGCTCATGACCATCTCGCCACTCACGGGATCGTCCTGTAGATACGGGGGAATACCAGATTCCATGAGTGAAGAGCTGCCTAGCGGTGGGCAATAAGAAACCAAAACCGTACGGGCATGTCCATCATCGAAGCGCTCGTTCTCGGCACACAGAGCGCCACCAGACACGCGACCGCCACGAGCAGCAGCGCCTTGAAAGTGCGCAGTGCGCAAGCGTCTCGAGCCATCTTCTGCGGTCAAATGCGACTCGGGAAATGATGCGCAACGCGGACAAATGAATCGCCGCGCTCACTTCGACAATTCAGCACAAACGGGTTGGTAAATTACGCGATTATAGACCAACGGAGTAATTTACGGGTTAAAATTCATTCCGATTTTTCAGCTGGAAATTTTCCGACCTTCCTCAGACGCCAAGCGTCCCATCGTGTTGAGCTGGATCATGTTATCACAGTGGTTGTCCATACAAACGTCATAATGATGACAAAGCCACGCCTCCCATCTGCGATCTCGGCGCGTTTGTTTGGTCCCATCCGTTCCATACTCCCCATCAGAGTCGGTTTGGTGGGGTCCACCTGGCGATCGGTAAGCTTACCGTCAGATATTGTTGAATGGGCAGAGAAAAAATACTGAGCTCCTCGTGCTGGAAGAGGAGCTCACCGAACTCAAAACAGTTGGGACGACAATGGTGTCGACTTCCTCTTCTTCATCATTCTGCATCGGCGGCGCCATGGTCATGGGCGGCAATGGACTCTCGCTCACAGGCACCGGCAGCAGCGGCGACAGCGACTGCATCATGCTCTGGACCGAGGTGTTCACGGTCAACAGCCTCGAGCGCGCCGTGCTGGCCAATGTCAGCGTGTTCCTCTTGGCGCTCCTTGCGCAGTTCCTCACGACGACCAACGCCAACCGCATGCAGCGCGCCAAGCAGTACGGCAAGAGCAGGCGTCTCGCGGTGCTGACCGTGGACCCGGCGCATGGCGGCGCGAACCGGTACGATTCAGCGAGCGACTGGCGGAGAGACGCCACGGCCGCGATCAACGGACTCAGTGAAGCCGCCATCGCATTGCCGATGGTCAGCCGCTGGGAGCATTTTGGTGACAGCGTGCAGCACGGCTTTCGCATCCTCGTGGCGTATCTGCTCATGCTAGCGGCCATGACGTACGACATTGGACTCATCTCGAGTACGGTTGCAGGCTTCATGGTCGGCTACTTTTTCTTCACAAACGATTCCACCAAAGTGCCGGCGTCAGCCGATCCGTGCTGCTCGTAACGTCCGCATCCAGCAAATCGTGTGAGAACAATTCACTCAGATTATAGAGTATCCAAGTCCGAATACGAATACATATCCACGAACATTATCACGAGCCTTCCACGATCACAACACAACACAACAGAAGACTCGGCTGCGAGAGTGTTGGCGTGCAGTACAACAGTCGTTGGTCGTCAACTGCTCTCTCCCCCTCGAGCTCTTGATAACGACTCCATCGCACATCCCGAGGAACTATGCCACGCTGGCTTGAAGCCTTCGTTACCCGAGTGCCTATGATTTACAGTGCCGGGTCCGTCGACTTATACAAACCCAGGAGAAAGTCACGCCACTGAACGCCCATCGAGTAATGTGATTCATGGGCGGCATGCTGATGCCGTCGCTCCACTCGCCATTCTCGAGGCCACCGGACGCGTACACGATCGAGCCATTACAGCGCATGTACGGCGCGACGGCCTGCTACTTGTCTGTGCCGATGCGTTCCAGTTCGTCGCCCTTTGGTAGCGGGGGCTACACCATTCCTTTCACCGGCAGATACGCTGTGCTCAGCGGCAGTTCGACAGCCGAGGCCCACGACGGCGTGAGGTCCACAGCAAAGAACGGCTTCTGCTCGCCAGGCAGCCGCACCTCCACTCGCGCGTACCCCGGGTAGCTGACCGTGCGTGGCACGAAGGTAAAGTCAGCGATTCGCTTGGGGATGTTCCAGTTGCGGCGGCCGTTGAGCACATTCGCGGCGGTCGTGACGTAGATGCGCGTAACACGGCCGCGGGTAGTCCCCTTCTTCTTCGCAACGGGGACGTGGAATTCTCCGGGAATAAGCAGTAGCTCATCGTAGGGCCCACACGGCGACTCACTGATCCACCGCAAACCGCATGCTGCTCCACGCGGGCAGTCGAAGCACGCCATCCGCCGTCGTGTAGAACTCAAAGAGGTCGCGAATGCGACTCGTCTTCGATGGGGATTTCCTCTGCAGCCCATTCGTCCGTGACGTCGCCAATGGTCTTGTCGCAGAGGTACTCGAGAATCGCGGCGTGGCCGCCGTCCGGAAAGACTCGTGGGGCCCGCATGACTAGATCGATCGCGTGGAGAACAGTTCCGGGGCCTGTGACAAAATGGCTCCCCACCATCATTGCCTCATCACGGAGGGCGCTGAACCACTTGTCGAAGTTCTCAACGCGCGTTATATGGCCCACGGGCGACGCCGTGGACGTGGTGGGGTCGCTCATTTGCTGGTAGCGCGTTCGATTCGACACTGGCGTTGGGTTGAAGCCTGGATGAGGGATCGCCAACTCCCAACTCCCGTCGCCCCCGAATTTGCTTGGAATTCTCCATGCGGCTGATTGATGGGCCCGTCAACTGTCGGGTTTCTCGAGCCAGGCGAGCGTACAATTTACAGGGGGAGTAAGAGAAAAGAGTCCCCCATTACACGTAAATGGCGGGCTCTCGAGTTTAAACTGCCGCTCGCGTGCTGAGTGAACGTTTTCTTGATGCGGCTGGCTTTCTTCAGGTACTTGGTCACTGCGGCGCGCATGCTGCACTTGGGCAGTCACAGCACGCCGTCCGCCGACGTGTAGAACTGAAAGAGGTCGCCAAACTGGACTTTGGCCTCAACGTACTTGATGGGGATGTCATTCCCAGCCCAGATACACCCGGCTTCACCAATCGTCATATCATAGAGTTCCTCGATGATCGCGACGTAGCCGTCCTGTGGTCTAGCCTGGTCGTTGGGAACCGAGCCGACACATCGCAGCCAGTTGTGGTCTGCGAGTTGGGGCGCACAGCGTCCAAATCCACGTACATCGTGACCCACCCGTCTGCGATGTGGGGTTCATCCGATCAGAGCGAACCAATGCCCAAAGTTTTCTACGCGCGTTATGGGGACCACTGGCGACGATGCTCCCACGCTCATTATCTGGATCGCTGCTATATCCGTGGTTGGCTGGGCTTCGCAAACTGAGGGCGCTGGATAGCTCCCTCTGTTGCGACAAGTAAGCAGGAGTCTTTCCTCGAAAGCGCCTCACTTCCGGAGATGTGACGTGCTAGTCACTCAAGTTTCTCTGGTTCTTCTCAAAAAATCGATAGATCTACTCATGACTTGTGATACGCACTTGGGGAACTGCCTTCGCTCAGACGTAACACTCGTCGTCATTGAAGTCATTGCTCGCGTGGATGAATGCGAGCTTGTCGGCATGGCCGACGTTCTTCTGGTCGCTATGGATGTTGCCAAAGGTGCTTGCAATTCGTTTGGCTGCGGCGGTGGATGTCGGGATCGCAAACATGTACAACGCCAGTCGTTGGACCAATCGATAGTTGACCCCCTCCACTACCCACCAGTCGCGGAGGCCTACTCCCTGCGCTGGCGCCAGATGACCCCATTTCCTTTTCGCCATGAACCTGTACAGTTCTCTGTAAAACTCGTCCGGAGTCGCCATCATTTCTGAGAGCAGATACGCGCTTGCCATCTCCCGATTTGCCGTCGCGTGAGCCTTTTTGGACGAACTCCAAAGCTTGGTTGGTTGTATCCTCCTGATCCCTTCCCATGAACTCGCTGAGTTTCGTTCGAGGGTCGAGAAGAAACGCAATGCCTATAGCGTTTGTGTGGATAGAGTTCCAACAGCGCTCAATGGCGTCGGTGAACTTTTCCTGGAGTGACGTCTGTTTTCCCGATCCCCTTCCATACACGCGGTGCTCCAGGAGCCATTTGAATCGCTCGTACACACGTGAAATGGACGCTCGCTCGGATTCCAAGGCAGCAAGCGCATGAATAACGGGCTCCAGCATTGCCAAAAGATTGGCAAGATCTGCCCAAAACTTGCCGTCCTTCTTTGGTCACGGTCCACAGCTGCTGGATCTTCATGATGTCTTCTTGTTGCTTCGCTGTGTCACTGTAGCGTCTGACCGTGTCGTCTTTCATCTCGCCAACGACAAGGCGCGCCCGGACGGACACAGAGGACGGACGCGAGCTAAACGAGTCCAAGAGCAAGCCGGCCACGCCGCCCACGCGCCAAGCGCGGACGAACCAGGCACTGTGCCTCTCGTTCTCCGTCGCATGGGAAGCGGCTTCATACCCGGCGCAACCACCACAAAGTTCACCACACTCGCGCGATCGGGGTTCATCGACGAGCCCGTAACGCGTACCACAACCTTGCGCTTCTTGAGTTTTTTAACGGCCCGCCCCATCACCTCTTCGTAAACAGCATCCAAGAGACTGGTGGCGAGTTTCTGCCGTGTTGGAAGCCGAAAAACCAGGCGCTACTTTCACGTAAAACTTGCGATACGCAGCATCGTCCACGAGGTTCCACGATAGATTGTGCCCATAGACGTGCCGGGCATAAAAGCGTTCGAAAGCCTCTTGGCTCGCAAACGGTGGAGCTCGTGGAAGCACGACGGCCTGCGATTGAACTGCTTGGTCGGCCTCCAAAGGAATCGCATCACCCACTCGCCGCTTCTTGCTGAATAGCTTCTCCACGTCCATCTTGTTCAGCTCAGTAATCTTGTCGCAGTGCTCGAGCAAAGGTCTCTTGAGGTTGTCGCTTGGCTTGCTGTTGTAGAGTACCTCGCCGCAGTGGAGGCAAACGCTGTCCGGGTGCGCTTTCCAGCTCGGGTTGGGCAGCTTCCCGAAGTGAACCCATATCTTATGGAGCTTTCGCCCGCGCTTGGCATGCTTTCTCGTCTCGTCCGCGTCGTCACCCGAGCAACGGTCGATAACGTTCACTCGATGCGCTTGGACGACCATGTCGTGCAATTGCACCGTCTCTCGCACGTGCGCAAGCGCGACAGACTGCTGCATCTCGGCCGACTCATCGCGGCCGCCGAGGACCGATACCGCGCTCCTCATAGCGCTCGCTGTCCTTGGCGTCGTTTCCCTTTGTGGGTATCTGCTTCAACCCGCGCGCGAAGATCGTGGATTGGCCAAAATTCCTTCTACACGAATCATATTTGCCGGTATACTACCGGTATTTACTGGTATTTTACTCGATTATACCGGTATGATACCGGTATATAGCGGTTTGATTTACCGGTATGTTCACTGCATGTGTTCCCAGAAGCCCATGGGAGGGGAAAGGTAAGGAAGCGACCATGATGCACGACTATGAGTATCTCCAGCAGCGCGCGTTCCTGCGCGTGGAGCTGCTGGAGAGAAAGGTCGTGGGCGTGGCCGAGATCGTCTTGGCGCCCAAGGCGTCGCTGCTGCGGATCGTGCGGCTCCACGCGCGCCAGCTCAAGGTCCGCAAGGTCCAAGTGGACGGCCACGACGCGAGCTTTGAGCAGCTCGATTTCCTCGGCGAGGTCGTGGACGAGGCCTACCGCGACCTCGCGGCCTTTGATCTGTTCTACCGCGGCGCGATCGTCGCGTCCAAGCAAGGGGAGCTCGTCGTGCAGCTGCCGCGCGACGTGCAGATCACGGCGGTCGGCGACGACGACGACGACGACGAGGAGGAGGACGAGTCCAAGAAGAAGAAGAAGAAGAAAAAGAACCGCAAGGGAAAGAAAAACCGCATCAAAGGCGACGGCGAAGAAGCCGATGACGAGGCCGACGATGAAGAAGAGGAAGACACAGAGGGCGTTGACACGGAAGAAGACGACGACGACTCGGACGACGACGCCGAAGAGAATGACGAAAACAAGATTGTGCTGGACGCGTGGGACGTCGACAAGATGCCCAAGACCACGACCGACTACAAGCCCATTGTCGTGCGTGTCGAGTACGAGATCGACGACCCACAGGGCGCCTTGCGGTTTGTCTTGCCCGATGAATACACGCCGCAGCGGTCGCCCCACATGTACACGTACTGCGGGCCGTTTGGCGGGCTCTGCGACGGCGCACGCGCGTGGATGCCGTGCCGAGATACGCTTCGGGACGTCTGTCCGATGCGGTTCGAGATTACAGTGCCCTACTGGTGCGTGGCCGTGTGCAGCGGGCAAATGGTGCAGCAAGTGATCGACCGCGAGGGCCAGTACCGATCGTTCCGGTACGTCATCAACACCAAGACCAACTGCTCGTCGATTGGCTTTGCCGTGGGTCCCTTCCGCATGTACGTCCCTCCGGAGATGCCGCGCATGACGCATTTTGCGCTCCCGGAAAGCTTTGAAGACCTCGTGTACTCGACGTCGAAGCTGTCGTCGACCATGGCCTATTATGAGCAGTTCATGAACGCCAAGTACCCGTTCAAGACGTACCAGCAAGTGTTCGTCGAAGACCCACCGGAGGAATTACTCTACTGTGCCGGGGGTGCGATCATTGACCAGAACATTCTCCACAGTGCCCGCATTATCGATCGAGAGCTGCCATCGCATCTCGTGCAGGTCAAGGGACTCGTGGGCAGTTGGATCAACGGCGCCGTGGGCATTGCGACGACCAAGGACGCGTGGGTGTCGATCGGCGTGATTGGACATCTCGTGAATGTGTACGTGCGGTCTGTGTATGGCGAGGAAGAGTATGGGTACCGTATCCAATTGGGTATGGACGCACTCACTACCATGGAGCTCACGGCCGATCGACCGTCACCGGCGCTGCTGTCGTCAGAAGTGGATGTGTACGCCGAGTACGATCCGTCGACACTGCCGTTTCTCGAGGTCAAAGCGCCGCTTGTGCTCCATATGATTGAGCAACGCGTGGGCGCCAAGCACCTGAGAATTTCGATTCAACGCATCGTCTCTGGTGGCGGACAGGGTTCTGCAGCGGCTGCGAAAGACGGAGAGAGCGCAAACCCCAAGGGAGACGATGGTGGAGGAGGCGACACCGGCGGCGAAGAGAAGAAGAGTAATTCGGTGGACGAGGACGACGAGTCGGGGGACAAGGCCAAGGATAAAGATGCGGCTGGTGCCGCTGGGACGGGTGCGAGCGGCGAGCCATTCTCGACGCTTTCGTTTCTCAAGGTTGTCAAGGCTATTGCCGGTGCGCCGGGTCAAGACCTCACCAAGGCATTCCTCAGCACATGGATTCTGGACGCGGGTATGCCGTTTTTCAGTGTCGGGTACTGGTACAACCGCAAGCAGACCCAGGCCGAGATTGTGCTTCAGCAGGAAGTTCCACCGGGTGGGAAGTTGTACACGGGGCCAATCACGATCACGATTGTCGAAGATACGAGTGAGTACTCGTACTCGAAACGTATTGAACAGAAGCGCCACAAGTGGGACTTCCCATGCCACAACAAGGTCCGCAAGAAGCGACGCAAACGTCAGGGTCTCGAAGATGCCGACGACTCCGTGTCGGTGACAGGTCCGGGCATGGGGCTCAATGATACGCCGGTGTATTGGGTTAAGATCGACACGGGCTCGGCATGGCTGCGCCATGTCGTGATGCATCAGCCGGATTTCAACTGGATGGAGCAGCTTTTGTCGGACAAGAAGGTCGGCTCGCGGGTCCATGCTGCTCGTGCGTTGGCGCTGTACCACTTGCCCCATGAAAAGCCCAACGTCATGTCGTGCCGTGTCCTCACGGAATGCATGAGCGGCCTCACGACCCACTCGCGGCGACTGCGCGCCGAGGCCGCGCTGTCCCTGGGCATTTGGCAGTCAATTCACGCCCCGCTGACCAATGCGACGACCCACTTACCAATCTGGAAGGCCATGCACAATTTGTTCCGCATTTTCAAGGAGCATTTCTTTGACCGCACGACCGACATGCCGCTCCCCAACTACTTCTTGCCGTCGGGTGGTAAGGTCGTGCTCGAGTCGCTGGGTGCGCAGCAGGCGTCGATCACGAGCAAGCAGATCCAAGTGCAAGACTATGCTGCGGGCGAGTACGAGATCAAAAAGACAATTCCACGCGCGCTCGCGATGGTCCACGCGCAGAACGGCAAGTCACCACCGGAGATTGAAACGTTTTTGCTGCAGCTGCTGCGCGAAAACGACAATTCGAAAAACTACGTCGAAATGGACGACCAGTCGCAAGTCGCTGACGACTGCTTTTACATCGGCACTATCGTGGTTGCGCTGTCGACGCTCCAGATGGAGCGGCCTCTCAACTCGAGCGGCGATGAGCAAGTCGTCGACGAGATCTTGCGGTACCTCCACTATGACCAAGTGCAGCCCAGTTATTGCCAGACCGTCACAGTGTGCTGTTTGGAGGCGCTGTGCAATTTGGTGCTGGCGGGACGCTGCAACGAAAAGCGCGTCAAGTTTGCTGAGTACGTGTCCCCCAAGTACCCCAACAATGTCCGCAAGGCCGCGATCGAGAGCGTCATTCGCCTTTTCTTTGCCGAAGACCCTAATGGGCCTCAGCAAAAGTCTGCGAACGTCCCCTCGTCGACGTCGAGCACACGCCCCCCAAGTGTCCGACGAGGACCGCCGGCGCCTGACAGCCTCGCAAATGTGTACGGTCCGACGGCGTCACTTCTTTGGGTCTGTCGTCTTATCCAAAACGAGGCGTCCCCGGGGATCCGTCTCTTTGCTGTGCAAGTGTGTCTCAATTGCCTGCGCGGGTTCCCGCCGAGCGTCGCGGCGCAGGTCATGGCCTCGTGGGACCACAGCCACACGCTCGCGACAATGATTTATATCCAGCAGAAGGACCCAGCGTCGCTCATCTTGCGCAGTCCCGAGCGCGACAAGATTCTCGAGATGTTTGTGCCACCCAACCTCAGCCGACTGCGCGACGATAGCTCGTCGGCCAAGCGCGTGGTGGAAGAAATGTGGAAGACGATGAATGTCGTGGCTGCCATGGACCAGCGGCTGCGGGTCGCGTTGATTGTTCTCTTCCGCAAGATTTGGGGCGATACGACACCCATCTCGGTCGCGCACATGGTCCACGAGAAGCCGCCCAACTGGGCCGGTGGCTACGAGAGTCTTCGCGTGCTCATGGAAGAAAGCAAGAACCGTGCGCTTAACGGCGGCGCTGGCGCGAGTCGCGGATCGGCCGGAGGCCCGGGACTTCCGGGCGCGCGCAGCGACGAAGGTCTTGGCCTCAAGCGCAGTACACCGCCACCCGGAGGCAGCAGCGCCGCTGAGGCTGCGATCGAGCAGCTGCGCGGCAAGAAGCTCAAGTTCAAAATGGGCGACACGCTGTTCCGCTCACACAAGCTTTGATGGACCACATCCCAGCGACCTCCTCATGACGCTCGTTCCGAAGGCGTAAAGGTACCATTGGCATCAGACTGGATTTGGCTAGTATAGCACACGTCACAGGTACCGTCTTGCTCGAAGCATAATAAATGAAACCATGCCGGGCATAGTTTCATTTCCTCGCTGAGCAGCTCTTAGATCTATTATTGCCACACCCTTCATCGTCGCATGTGAAGGGCCACGGGGCATTACAACGGACCACCACTCCAGGTTTCGACAGCAACGATGCCGACGCTTGTCCATGGCGTCGACATCTCGACGCTCGAAGGCTGGATGGTCAAGATCAACAGCAATCCGTCGCTGTTCGGCAAGAGCTTCAGCCGCCGCTGGTTCCGCGTGAGCTTCGTGCCGGCGGGCAGCGACCAGAAGCTCATCATTTCGTACTCGACCAACAAGTACGTTCTCCTAACGGTCTCGGACTTTGCGGTCCCCCTCCATCGATTGACTCAAGTTCTCCTTCCCACACAGAACCTCCAAGGAGCCGCGCGGGTGGCTGTACATTGAAGACGTCAGCGGCGTCTACTGCCGACGCGTGCGGGGCTGAAAATCCTGTTCATGGAGCCGCATCATACTAATCGTCTCATCATCTTTCCCTAGGATATGATTGAGGTCGTATCACCGGCTCGCACGCTTCGATTCAAGGGCGAGACGGCGGTCGAGCACCGCCTCTGGTCCGACAGTCTCCACAAGCTGTGCAACCCACCGAAACCCAAGTCCGCGGCGGAGATCGCGGAAGAGAAACGACTTGAAGCCGAGCGCGCCGCGCTTCACGAGCGCCAGCGTGAGCAGCTTCGCAGCCAGGACCGCGACCGCATCGCCGACCCCAAGAAGACCCGCGAGTTTGCCGAGTCGCAACGCTTGTCGCCCGATGAGGCCAAGGAACCGACGACGTCGAGAAAGTTGCCTGTCGAGATGGCGAGTCCACGAGACCACGCGCCGCCTTCAGCAAAGCGGCGCGAGTCAGCGCCGGAGCAGCGTGACCCTCGTCCCCGACGTGACCGGCGAAAGAGCAGCAGCGATCACGAACGAGAAGATTGTCGTGGGTCGTCCGACGAGGGCACGGAGGACGACGAGCCGCCACGGCGACGCCAGTCGCAAGAGCCACGCAAGGAGAAGATGCCTCGACAGCACGACTCGCCCTGCGAGAAGAACTCGCCACAAACGAGCAGTCGCCGGTCGGAGACTACCAGGCAAAACCCTCGGGAAGACTATGAGGCCAAGCACAACGACAGCGACGAGGAGGATGATGACGACGATGATGATGAAGACGCCGAACTGGAGCGGCGTCGAGCGACCCAGGGGACACTGGGGGAGCGACGCCCGTCGCTCTTGGTCGCGAGTATCAAGTCTCTCTCGCCGGTTGTCGCGACACCCAAGGCGACCAGTTCCAAACCCAGTGACACGAGGACAGCTTCGATGCCCTCCCGTGAGTCGTTACCACCAAAGCGTGACGCCAAGGCAGCGCGCTATTCGAATGAACATGAAGACGACGACGACGACAGTCCACAACATGAGTCGCCGCGTGATATCCCCGCCCGTGCGTCCGTGTCGACACCTGCCGTGGTGGCCAAGACAAAGTCTACCGACTGCTTTGACGAAGACGACAGCGACGAGGAAACGAACAACGCACGGCGTCCATCCATTCCGACGGCCCAGGCAGCCAATAGTATGGCCAAAACACCACCGGCGACTCAGATGAGTGAGATCCGTGCGGATAACAACTTTGCCGACGACGACTGGGACGCCGAGGAACCGACACCGGCACCACGTGGGAAGCAGCGAGACGTGAGTCCCGAAAAGGTACCGCTCCCACTAAGTGTTGGTTGCTTCCCGTGGCTCGAACTTGTGTTTACGAATGGTTTGTCTCTTCCTGTAGCGGGGGAGCGTTGGCGTGGGCTTTGGCGGCGTCACCGCCGACTCGAACTTCGCCACTGAGGACTGGGACTAGAGTACTCGTCCAGACAATGACTCCGACTTTATTGAGCTATGGGCATGCCGACGCGAGCGCTTGGGGAATCAGTACGAAGCACAAAGAGCCGATCCGCTGTGAACGGCATTTTCGCTGCACCAGCACCAAGTCTTGAACGCGTACTTTCTTACTAATGCCAGCAGCCACCCACGTCGGCGGATCTTCTCATCGAAGGCCAGTGGACAAGTCTGTGGATGATTGACCTGGATACGCTGGACGGAAGTGAAAGTGTTGATGCTGTTGCACTGCTGCTGGGATTCAGGCCCCGTACATAAAGGGACGAGTGGCCCCCACCAAGTGGACTGTCACTTCAACCTGCATTGCGTCCTTTCATGCGAGCACTGCACCCTTTCAAAGCTAGCGAGGGGGCCCGACGCCGCCCAGGGAAGGATACGCTTGTCCACATACGCCTTCTGGTACTGGGCTGCATGAAACTGGAGTTGATAGTGGCGAGGCCTTGGACGCCATGGCGTCGACGTCACTGCGAATATCCGCGGGTCGAGCATCGTCCAGCCTGCCACCCCGCTCCACGTAGAGTCGACGCGATGGTATGAGCTCCATGTTCGACTCCATGCTGGACTTGAAATGCAACTGGATAAGATTGCAAGTCATGAAAGGTCGTGGTAATTATGTCAAGTTGACTGGCCATTTCTTCAAAGTAATATTGGCTGGGCCATAACAAACATGGCCTGGCCGGGTCGGGCCATGCGGCCCGCATGATGCGGGTGACCCGGGTCAGCGATCAGCCATCATGGCCAGCTGCGTGGGCGGGTCAGTTCTTGAGGAGTTCGCCGCATGCATAATCTAATATATAAGATTATGTATGCAACGTCGTGGTCCCCTCGGCCCCAGAAGCTCACTAACCAACTCAGCTCCGGACCTAAAGCTGCTATCGCGCCTCCTGTATCCCCGTGTCGTGATGACGATGCGCGAGTCCCATGGCTTTCCGATCAAGACGTTTGCGACGAACCAGCGCTTCGTGCGGATCACTGAACGCCAAAGATCGTATCCTTCTGACCGGTTTAGAAGAGCCGTGTACCTCGAAGGTGTGCGAGCAATTGGACAGCCGGCCAACAGTCACTATTCGTTTACCTATGAAGGTCCAGCAAATCAGAGCGAGCAAGACGATCTCATCGCCATTCTGCAGCAGCTCTACGACAAGAAGATTGGCGAACTGGGCAGCTACTGGGGCAATGGGTCGGACGAGATGTTCGACTTCAAGTACGCCAAAGTGAGATTGGGCGATCTCTTTGATTTCTACACGACGAGCGACGGCGAGCTGCAGTTC
This sequence comes from Pythium phragmiticola, assembly GCA_023335935.1. Classification (NCBI taxonomy): domain Eukaryota; phylum Oomycota; class Peronosporomycetes; order Pythiales; family Pythiaceae; genus Pythium; species Pythium phragmiticola. The sequence continues at coordinate 21,536 of JAADWA010000526.1, forward strand.
CCGCCGTGGAATTCGTTCAAGTTCGTGGTCGACGAGTACCTCGAGGCAGAAGCCGCCCGCACCAAGTACCACCCGTCGCGTGTGCAGCAGTTTATCGACGAGAACGGTCTCGAGCAGCTCGAGCACATG
>JAADWA010000527.1:0-21660 GCA_023335935.1 Pythium phragmiticola
AGCGAGTGCTGCGCCAAGTGCCGCGGCTACAATGGGTGCAAGGCCTGGTCGTGGTCGAACTACAACGGCGGCACGTGCTGGCTCAAGAGCGGCAGAGGCGATGTGATCCAGAAGCAAGGCGTCATCTCGGGCTCGATCTAAGCTCCATCTACACGTGTGGGAGACATGTGAAACAAGGTACAACTCCTGCTGTAGTGGGAAATACATCAAATCAAGCGCGTCGTGATTGCCGCCAAGCTCAAGTTTCGCCCAAAACGTTTACGCTCTCAGATATGAGCCTAATCTGGATAGTCTTTTCTGACCTCAGGCTGAAACTCTTTTATGGATTGATCACTTCAAGATGCGATTGTTGTGCTGAGGCCGATTTCACCAGACTGAACAATAGTTGGCGTTCATATCGAGTATGCTGGCATTGCTGCGGTTCTCAATCACAGTTTCAAGCAACTAGGCATACTGCAGTCTTCAGGTTGACATGACTTTGTTTGTTGGCATGCGTTTTTGCACCAACTAAACCGCGTTTTTAATTCCAGAATGTGCGCAAAACACAGTTACTGACCACAAAAACGTCATGAATCACATATACGGGACATTATTTCGAACCTGCACTTCCAACGATTCATTGCTGACAACGGCATTAAAAGTAAAATCTTGGTGTGATTTTTGCTATTTCCTTCTTTCGAGGTTCCAATTCGGGTACCCATCCTGAAAAGCTAACAACAACGTCATCTACCAACGGGTGGCCTCTCCATCGGTTAGACGGCTTCTCGATGGTCGCACGCCGGGCGCTTCGCGACGATAAGAACGGGCACGCTGATTCGCGCAGTGCTCGCAGCTGCAAAGTGGCACTCGAACGCGACGCGATAATTTAGCTTAAGAAACTGGGTGTCGAGCGTCGGCAAGAGCGTGTCGAAGTTGTAAATGTCGTTGGGCGTGATGGGCAAGAGAAGCGTCCTCTCAAGTCGCTGGTCCGAGACACCAAGCGTTGCAGCCTCGAATCGCCGAGAACCTACGATGCGGGAGCTGTGCTTGAGATTCCCCCCGCGCCGACGATCGACTGTTGCGTCTTCAAACAAAACCAGCTTCGCGTACTTAAGCCTACGAGTAGTGTTGCTGATCTCGAGCGCCACCTGGGCCTCGATTGTCGAGTCCGCAGTGAATACGTCCAAGGCGAGATGCATCCGCATGTTGCAAGATCCGCTCGGGATAAGATGAAGCAGTTTCACGACTCGGTCTTGTTGCACTGTGGCGCAGCGGGCGAGTTCTGCTACCGAGTGGTTCACCAGTTGCTCGAGCGTGAATGGAAGCGATGCACTTAAGTTGGCCGTCGTATGCGAGTCCACAACAAGCGTCGCATCAACGGCGTACTCGAGGTTGAATCTCACGCGTTCAAGCGTACTCACTCGCCCACGAGCGTACGTGATATTGGGCAGCAGACCCGCTGTCGGCAACGTGAAAGCGAATGGATATTGACTCTCCCCTGCTTCGAACGTCGAGTCGACGGGTGTAAGAATGGACTGCATCATACACATAACACACTTGAGTCAAGGCACAATATCCAGAAGAGAAGGAACATCACCATACTGTGAGGTTGAGATGCTTGATTGTCGCCGAGTGTGGCGTCGCTGCCTCACCTCGGTGCTCATTCCACCGAAGCCGCTGCTCACCGTGGACAGAGACATGGAGTTCTAGCGACACAAGCACTTCATAGAGCGTAAGGTGTTCATATACGACCAGCACCTAAGAACGCCACGGACGCGCATGGGCGATGGTCTTGTTGACGCGGAGGTGCACGACTCCGACAATCTCGTCGCCAGGTTGGAACGAGGTTCGCTCGAAAACGACACGCACATCGCCGTGCACGCCAAGATGGAGACGCTGCGCTAATTTCCCCATTGCGGTGCCAAATGAGAACTAATCGAGGAATCCAGACGCGCTCTTGTTTCTCCGCAACAAGTCATCTCTGTCTAGTGTTGAACCTGGCTAAGCGGCGCGAGCCTTTCCAAGTTTCTTTCATGGGTTCAATCTGTAATCACTCCAGTGCTGGTGAGAACATATCCCTGTCAAACATGGTCTGACTGCATAACTATTTGATTATCCTATTGCTTATAACCGTTCAAAAAATATAGATATTAGTTTATTTATTTCGGAGGTCTGGGACGTTGTGAACGCGTTGGACACATCCGACTTGGAGTGTGTGCAGCTAAAGTGCTGGACACTCTCGAATTAGGAGTGTCCATGGGTACAACTTCTCTCCTTATGGTATGGAGCGATTAGGAGACGTAGCCACCTCCCAATTGCTGGATTATTTCGAGTCGAAGTAACAGAAGTCCCGAGCACCAGAGTGTGTGTGTGTGTGGTGGGGCTTATTGCATGCACCGTATTTAGTACGCTCAGACTTCCGCAAAGATACTGAGGATACTATTGGTATCCTCTTCTGGGCAAGTCGCAGAGGACGGATAGACTCCATCCTCTGCAACTTGCCTGAGTCTTCATCGAAAAGATGGGGCTGTAGTAGGAAGGATTCCATGCCCGTATCTAGAGCTGGTTGTCCTCCAAATGTTCACGCTTGCCTCGGGAGACGAGAAGCCACACTTCTCATTCTCCGGGGCACTGGCAATTATCTAATATGCTGGACAAAATCTTCGGCCAAGCAGACGCAGGTCTTCCGGCCAACACGTCGGCGACCGTCACGCTCACGCGGCCAACATTCGCCATCGGCGATGAGGTCCAGGGCCAACTCACGATCACGGTGGGCGGATCCGACGTGTTCAAGTGCGAAGGTACCGTTTGGCTGGAGGGTGTGCGCAATTCGGATGGCATGGCTGATTTTCAACATGCTTAATCTCTTCTGGTTCAGGAATAACGGTCGCGTTGGTCGGCGTGGAGCAGCTGAAATGGGATGTCAAAGAACACGAGTCGTGGGACAACCGAGAGGCGCACCATCGCTTCGTACCTCAAGAGGTGAGTAAACATCACGCTTCACATCCCGCAATGAGAGTCTGACAATAGCTGTCGTGTATCTGGACAGGTCCGTCTACCTGTGTCACTGCAAGCGCCCATCCCGATCGGCCACCACGTGTTCCCGTTTGCATTTCCGCTCGCGGCAAATCTCCCGGCCAGTCACACCCAAATCGAGCCGCACGATCAGATCTGGAGGAATGTTGAAAGTCGTGTCGAGTACTTTATCGAGGCGTCGATGATCCTGAAGGGACAGAAGAAGCCGCACATCGTGTCCCACCCGGTCACGCTCCAAGCCGTGCCATTGCTTTCAATGCCTCCGTGCCGCCCTGTGAGCGACACCCAGTCGACGCGCGTCAAGTCCTTCTGCTGCTTTGAGAAAGGAACCTGTGAAGTCTCCGCCACCATGGAAGCTGATGCTGTCGACTTGACCACCGGCGTGATCAACGTGAAAACCTCTGTGCTGAACGGGACGACGCTCGCGATTCTTGGAATCCACTTCTCGCTGTACAACGCATTGAACTTGCAAGTTCCTAGCGGATGCGGTTCGTCGGGCTCCTGCCGTATCCTTCGCGCTCTCCACACCAAGAACTTCAATGAAGTCATCGCGGCAGGAACGAAGAAGGAACACATCCCGGTGCAATTTGCTCTGCCCGAAGTCACTGCCGCTTTGCTTCCCTGCAAGGGCCGCGTTCCACGGAATGCGGCGAGCCCGGCATCGCCCGATTTACGACCGACAGGTGAACTCGTCTTCAGCTCGAACTCGTACTACGTCGAAGTCAAGGTGCTCTTCGCGAGTAGCTTGTGCAGCGACGTCAAGCTCCAGCTACCCGTCGTGCTGCGTCTCTTCCCGACTACGCAAGACCCAATTGTCGATGGCACCGTGCCAGCAGTGGCTACTGGTACTGGATGATCACAAGGCCAGCTGAGCTTCCAAGGGTATCATGCCACCAAACCGAACACACAACTATTAATAGTGCGAAGCATTTCCAATCCATTTAATTAAGCAATGCATACCCGCGAGCGTCGCACAATATTTGCTGCCGTGTCTTTCACATGGTGTGATTCACACTGGTGTCCATGAGTTGTGCGAATCGCTCGATCACTGGGTCTTTACAATCGTGATAGAAGCATGGAGCGGTGACCTTAACGACGGGGAATACTTTCCAAGACCTGTTACCCGAAGGCCATTCTTTGGTCACCCGTCTTTTAGGTTCAGCGGATGCCGCAAAGACTGTGCACACTGTACAACTTGTACAGTGGAGGCTACTATAACAGTCTGGGGTCCTCGCTGACCTGCTCGTGCTTGCTGAGACTCTAGCACTTCAACTTGGTCATTGTGTTGTGGCATTTCACACCGAAGCGGCCAAAGGTGGCCAGAAAGTACTCGTCACACGTCACAGATGTGCAGAGGCCAAGTTCAGTGTTGAAAAATTGATTTACTGTAGACACTGTACCGTGAGTGGCAAAGGCGCAGCACCTTTGGTCATAATCACCGACCCGAGTAAAAGAGGCGCAATGGGTTTTTATATTGGAGAGAGTATGCAGCAATGCCTATTTATGATTACTGTCAATGATTGCGACCAAGCTAGCTCAAATGTCCCGTTCCTAGAATGCTGTACATACAGTACAGCGGTACAGGTGATAAGGCGTCAGACAGCTTTTATAGAAGCAATCCCGACTTCTTTTGTCTGAAACCTTGAGTGCCACAGTGACGTTGCTGCGCTTCTCCCATGACTTCATGCTCGGCAACTTGGCCTCCTTCTTGGCGCGGTAGTGAAACGTAAGCTTGTATGGAAGACACCATGAGTCCACTCCCTCTATCTGGATACAGTGTACTGTAGAGTTGCTCAATAGATAGAAGCGTATAGTACATTCAAGCATGCCGGACTCGGCGCAACAGCTTTCTTCAACACATCTGCGGCGATTCGCTGGGTTTGGTTTGGTAGTGGCGCTTGTGGAGGGGTGACGTAAGAATGACTTGATGTTTCTATAGTGTGAGGAGGCCAATGATTATTGCGATTACGTACAGTGTTAGAATATCGTCCCACACTGCCTGTGGCTGTTTTTGGCCGTCTTGTGATCTTCTCTCACCAGCTCCTTCAACCCTCAACCCTGACGCGGCGACGTCATTTTGTCAGTGGGAGAGTCTACAAAATCAATATCCGGCTTCAACTGAGTCTATTTACTAAATTTACAGGGTAATTATTAGGTAATTGTAATATGGAGGATGAGCCGAACGTCACCGGCCACAAAGCGCGTCCACCGGAAAGTCCCTCATTCCGGAATTCCGCTCGAAGAACGGAACACCTCCATCTTTACACTCCCCTCGCTCTCTCTCTCTGTACCACCTAGACACGATGGAGGCGCTATCAGGCGACATGGGTTTTGTCTTCGACGCTGGTTTCCGGATGGACATGAACACAGCACCGCTCAATGTGGCGTCAGCCTCGGCCGTGACCCCAACCGCCTCGCTGATGGGTGCCGCTCCGGTCACAACGGCAGCAGTATCTTCCGGTTCCTCGACGGGCGCGATTGGTGAATGGAAGGGGTGGGACGACGCGGCGTTTGACACCATGAACTTTGAACTCGATCTCGGTTTTGACACGTTCCTCATGGCGACGGCCGACGACTTTATGCAGCCGCACACGGCAACGCAGACCGCCGCGGCGCAGACCACCATGGTGGCGACGTCCCCGACGTCCCCACCAGTGTTTAGCGATGCGGTCGACTCGAGCAGCAGCTGCCCCAGCGAGTCGGAGTGCTCGGTGACCGATGAAGACCTGGCAATGATGCTGTCTGTGGTGAAGGCCGAGTCGGCTCCGGTCGCCAAGCGGTCGCGCAAGCGCAAGAACCCGGAGACGCTCGCCCAGAAAAAGCAACAGACTGCCAAGCCGACCACAAGAAAGATCGTGCAGAAGAAGGCCAAATCCACGCAACAGAAGAGCAATGTCCACGCGACGATCAGTGCCGACGCTGAGCGGCTCTTCCGTCGTCGGTATGACATTCTCCACGAGATTTTGGAGGCCTGGAACACTGGTGGCATTGAAGATATGGAGGAGATTGCCGATGACGTGTACGACACGGACGTGACGCTTGTGAGCCCCGACTATAGCGAAGGCCTCAAGGGAGTGCAGGCGCTGATGCACCACTGGACGCTGCTGCTCGACTCGTTCCCGGATGGCATTATGGAGGAATACCAGATCACGCGTGACGATCCGGAGGGTCAGAAGATGAATGTCTCGTGGGTGTTTAGCGGGACGCAAATTTTTCCGTTCTTCGGTGTCGAACCGCGCCACAAGAAAATCACGCTCCGCGGCAAGTCGTTTTTCACGTTCAAGGGCGAAAAGATCAGCCAAATGGTGCTCTCGTGGAACTACCGCGACGCGCTCATGCAGCTCATGGGATGAGCCCTCCGTCAGAGCAACGATAGATGTGGAATTCTGTGTGTACAGTATTGCGCCTGGTGGTGTGATATCAATAGATGGGAAATGCGACAGTGACTACATGGTACCGGTACTGGGAATGAAAGCCAAATGATTTTCTACGTACTGTAGTATTATTCTATACGAATCGAGTCTGCCAGTTATGGTTGGAGCTGGAGAACGAATACCCGACCAGCGATGGGTTCGCCACTCTCCTTGCGCACTGCAATGTCTTCCTGAACGGAAATCGTGAACCCATGATGGGCGCCCAGTGACGAGATATATCTGTCGGAATGCTGGAATCGACCAGATGAAGCCAGCTGGAACCCGTCGTCAGCTGCGAGCAGCTCTGTGGAGAAGGCGAACCAGCGGCGCGGACGTAGCTTTTGGGCAACGAGCGGGAAGATCTCTCCAAGGTCGCCAACGTAAATCCACACGTCAGCTGAAATCACGAGATCGAGACTATCGGCCGCCTTGGACGAGAGGAACGGGATGATATCGCCTGCTATCATAATCAGAATGGACCGTACATCAGTCCATTTGTATCAGGGATGTACACAAGCCCATTGCGTCACAAACTTTCGGCGTGGTCGTAGAATCCACTTTCCCGCGTCTTCTCGATCATGAGAGGCGACAGATCCATCTAGCATAGCCAACCACATTTCATTGTGAGATCTTCACACGAGAAAAGCAGGCCTACAGTGGTCGGCCAACAAGTCAGTACGCACCCCAGCGATGTGAGAGACAAACGGCCGCAGTAATCTTCCACACAGACCCGTTCCACACCCTAGATCGACGGCTGTAAATGGCTCCTGGTCACGACTGGGCGGCAATGCGTTGACACGCTGAAGTGCATCGACGATCTGCCACGGCACGCGATACTCGAGGTGATTCACGAGCTTGTCTTCAAACGTCTCGGCCAGGTGGTCAAAGACCTGGCGAACGTACGCCGGTGCCGCGGTCGTGGCTTCCCCACGAATGGTCGCCAGCGAATGGGCAGCTCGGACGTGATCTTCGTGGTTGGCGACAATGGACTCGTACCCACGGACCACGAGCTCAGGCTCGGCAGGGTGAAGTACAGTCCTAAGAGGAGAGAACTATCAGCTCAGTTGCCAAAACCCATGGACGTCTGCTTCTCCCTCTCACCTCAGTACAGTGTGCGCAACGGCGTCTTGGTCGTTCTCGGTGACAACGCGCAGCATGTGGTCGACCGCAAAGTACATTTCGTCCATCATCTGCAAGATGACCGCCATGTTGAAGTTGGCCTTCGGACACGTTGGGCAGTGCACCAGTGCGCTCGTGAAACCGATGGCCCCGCCGACCAAATCGCCTTGCTCGAATCGAGCAGTCGCTTCTTCTCGCAGCGTTACAAGAGCTGGCGCGTCGGTATTAAGTCGTGGGTAAGCTCTCTCAACAGGAACCGTCCACTTGTGCACGTTGGGGCTTTGCCGCATAGCCTCCATGAGCTGCTGGATTGCTGCGCTTCAAACTGTCAGCATTTCGTACGGCGCAGTCAAAGCTGCTATACATCGAGGTTACGTACGTGAGCCTGAGTAACTGAGCTGCCCGCGCGGTCCAGAGTTGCTGTTCACAACGGCAATCATTGGCAGCCGCGAGATCTCCAAGTCGCGGCAGACATCCCGGAACTCACTGTATCAACGAAAACGCACCGTCACCAAACCGCTTTTCGTCAGCCACGTCGGCAACAATATCCAGTTGGACGTACCGTTGGTCGCACGAAATACTCAAGGAGCCAACGGATTCAAGAGCGGCATTCTCGCCACGTCGAAGCACCACAAGCGTCTCGTTGGGCGATAGCTTCTGCTGGATGAACGGCACCAAAATTGAATCCAACGGAGCCGTCCACTCCGCTGACATGTACAACACAATGGAGGCGTCGTTCTGGACATTGTGGCGACTGAGCAACGCCATGAGCCGCGCCGAGGAAGGCCCATCGCCCGTGACATTGTTGCTGTCTCCCATTGTTTCCTGTCCTGCCCCAAGCCGAACTTACGATGGACCTCCCAGTAGTACGATAAGTGCGTCTATGTGGTCCACGAAGCGGACTATACGCATTTAATGGTGCCATTGATATGCAACAAGGAGTTGAAATCCATCCACTTGTTTAAAACACCTTTTCCTTTGGGCTCCACACACAAACAACAACTCGTGGCCAAGGAAGAACGCGGACGGCGTCATCTCCCAGGCCTTCGCAATACTGTACCATCAGCACCATGGGCGCCGCGCCGAGCAAGACCGAGCGAGGTTCGACGCGTGCTGCGCCGACCTGGAACGTGCTCGCCACGAGTGTTGCTGTGCCCATCAGCAGCGCTGTACCGGTGCGTGCAAGTCCCGTTTAACACAGCCCCATTGTCGAGGAGCTACGTGCTGACAAAGCCCCGCTTCGGGCGCCTCTGTGTATCTATAGGAAAGCGGTGAGCTGCCCGTGTACATGCAGCAGGTCGAGGAGATCGAGCGAGAGCGCGCGCGTCTGCCCAACCCGGGACTCTACGAGAACGCCACGAACGAGCTCAAGGGCCCCGTGTCGCCCGATGCGTTTGACGGCTTCCGGTTCGACTTTACGCGCATTCTCGGCCAGCGCTTTTCGACTTCGCACTCGTTTCTGCTGGGCACGCCCATGATCCCTGGCGGGCTCTACCAGTTTGGCGCCAACGTCGTCATGGGCGACGCCATGGACCCGTCCACGTTTCTCATGAGCAAGGTCACGCCCGACGGCTACGTCGATGCGCGATGGAACCAGCGCCTCTCTAGCAACTGGAAGATGCGCGTCAAGTCGCAGCTTAAATCCGAGGACCACGGCAGCCAGGCGCTCGTGGACGTCGACTACTCGGGCGACGATTTCACGTGGAACATGAAGCTCTCGAACGGTCCGCTGCTGGGCGTGTCGTACTTCCAGAGCGTCACGCAGAACCTCGCATTAGGCGGCGAAGGTTACTACCACGGCAAGCACCGCAAGGTCATTGCCGCGTACTGTGCCAAGTATGCGGCGCCGACGTGGGTCGGCACGGCGACCGTGGGTGCCATGGGTACGCTGCAATTGCAGTACCTGCGGAAAGTCGGCACACGCATGCGGTACGGCTCGGAACTCGTGTACAACCACACGTCGGGCGAGTCGCAGACCACGGTGGGCGTGGAAGTGGACTTGGGGCAGACCCACATTGTGTCGGCGATCGACCAAAGCGGCCGCGTCGCGACGAGCGTCGAGACGCGCGTGCTGCCCAACTTTATGCTCACGCTCTCGGCCGAGGCCTTCCCCGCCAAGGACGATTTCAAGTTTGGCTACGGCGCGCAGATCACGTTCTAAGATGTCTTTTCTTATTCTAGAAAGTAGGAACCGCCCTCTCCATGCAAGTAGACCCACAACAAAAAAGAGGTAAAAGTGTGAAAACCCAAAACGTCCGTGATACTACTATATCCTTCGTTTGGGGTCCTGTTCTCGATTGCTTTGCTCGCTCCATGGACACGGTCGTTAGAAAGGCCACTCGGGCACGGCACCGCCTGCACTGCTGTTGTTCTTCGAGTACTGGGATCGTCCACCGCTGCTGTTGTTGCCGCTGCTCCAGTCACTGCCGCTGTCGCTGCTGTCCAACGTCCTATGTACAACCAGTACGCGTAAGCCCCTCACTACACACACAATACAAAGAAGAAGAAAACGTACGGAGGGCCCTCGAGCAGCGAGTGGAAGCCGTAGAGACGCGGGAGCGAGTACGTGAGCAGCTCCTTGAGCACGCGGGCCTCCCCGGCGTTCAGCGACACGCGCTCCCACGCGTCATCCGAAGTCGAGACGTTGAACTCGGTGAGCGGGTGGCCGTCCGCGCCCGTGACGCGCTTGACGTCCAGTAGCGAGCGGCGCTTTATCTCGGCCGCGTCAGCCGCGTTGAAGTTGGATGTGTGCGTGAGCGTGACTTCGCCCAGCTTGCCGTCAAGCACCTCGAGAACGAGACCGATCTCCGTCGGGCTGAGCGAGAAGAACTATCGCATGGAACGACGTCAGAGACAACCACGTGACTGCGTACTGCAAAACCCACCCCCTACCACTTTTTCGTGGAACGAGTAGCCCTTGCCCGGCTCTTTCGCATTCGCCCACGAGAGCATCATCGAACCCTATCATCGCCATCATTACCGTCAGATTAACAATCTCGCGACAATGTGAATAGCACCGTCATATGCTATTACGTACGAGTCGCTTCGTCTTCAAGTAGTCACGTTCCGGCACGAGAGAGTACACGGGGGCCAGTGGCTGCACCTGGAAGGCCGCATGGGGGCCGTACTTGACAAAGCTCGGGAAAGTGCGCTTTTCCAACTCACTGCTGTAAGAGCGCATGCCACTGGCGCCCACAGCGATCGCATTGCTGCTGCGCTGCGCGAGTCGCGAGAAAAGCATCGCGCGCGGCGCCATTTTCCTTGGGATCCTTTTCGTGTGGTGAGCCCGATGCCTGTCGCTAAGTACATTTTCTGCTCACTAAGTGCGCTTTTCAGTATTGTGTCTTGTATAGTACTGGTCAGAGTGGGATCTTGAAACGTCGTGCACTAACAGTAAAGACTATCGGCGGAGACTCTCGATGGTGAACCTGTGCTGCGCCGTCAGCGCGTACGTCAAGACCTATGAGCTCAGCTCGGATGCAATGCGGCTCCACCGCGCCATGAGCTCACTCAACGCTGAGGTCACGTGCGCGCGGTACAACCACAACGGTACGGTTACTACTGTAGAGTAGGCCAGAGAATGGTCGGATCGATTCTGAACGGATTCGGGCTTGTTGGTTTTATTCACAGGCAAGATCATCGCGAGCTGTAGTGTGGATGGAGGGATCTGTTTGGATGTGGCGACGTCCGGCGAATTGCTCTCGCGCTTTTTCTACCCTGCCAAGACTGTCACCGACCGAGTGCGTACGCCTCCCGGAAAGCTCTCTTGGTGTAGCTACTGGAGATCGCTGCTGTCCCTGTAGCGCGTGAATGCTGTGCATTTCAGCAGCGGCTCTCGCTTCCTCGCGTCCGGTGGTAGCGATGGTTGTGTCCGCGTCTGGGATCTCAAGACCCAGGAGGTCTCGCAGACCTACAGCATCAGCGCGAGTGCCGTCACGTCAGTCACGTTCAGCGGTTATAAAGACGACTTCATTGTTGCCGGCAGCGAGTCGTACGTAATGGAGTATCACCGCCTATCCCTGCTTGCAAGTTCTCACTTGATCCGATGGCCATCTTGTCAGCGGTGCTATCTCTGTCTGCGACGTCCAGTCGAACGAGACGGCCGGGTTCTTATCGGTCGATCCAAAGTTCCCCGTGGCTAGTGTGACCTCGGTCGTCGCGTCTCAGCATCCATACGCGCGGCAAGTCGTCGGTTCAACCTACGCCGACGGGTCCGTCCGCGTGTGGGATTTGCACACGGGCAAGCTGTCGGTCGAGTTCGCCCACCAGCATGACGATGCGGCATCGTGCCTCGCGATATCACCAGTCAGTAAAGTGCTGCTCGCGTCCGGTGGATTAGACCGGCGTGTACTATTCTTCGACACTTTGCAACGGAAGTAAGTAGCAGGAGACCCCCACTATGGATCTGGTTGATTTGGATTGCTGACGAAGACGGAGTTGTAGAGAGCTGAGGTCCATGGATCTCGACGCGCCAGTTACCGCGTTAGCATTATGTGCGGACGGGAAGACGCTCGCGATCGGCACGACCAACGGTGCCGTGTTTGTGTACGATTTACGTGGCGCGATCACTCCGTTGTATAGCTCCACAGTGTGTGACGGTGTTGCCTCCGGCACGGCGGCCGTCAAGTCGCTCCAGTTTGCGACCCCGAGTTCAGACAATTCGAACGCGACGGTGTTCTCCACGGGCCAGCCCGTGATTGCCACGCAGCGAACCAATGGAGGAGGAACACCGTCGTCGAGTACCCAAGACTCTCCGAGTACTGCGTTTCAATCGTCGCGCCCGTCATCGACCGTGCAGCTTTTCGATAAGGCACCTCAACCCGAAGTGCCCTCTCTCATTTCTCCACCGATAAAGTCAAGTTCGAATCGACTTAGTGGGTTTACAATCTCCACGAACCAAGTGGCGCCCGGGGAGACTGTACCATCCCCATCGAACCAGATTTTATCCGAGCTTGCGATTCTGCAGCAGCACGACCAACAGCAGCAGCAACGGCAGCTCGCGACGCCGTCGCTACTCAACTCGCTTCAACAGAATGGCTCAGCGCGGTCGCCCTCACAGAAGAATGGAGAGCCTTCGCTTCTATCAATGCTCGCCGAGCCTTCACCGCCCCGCACTCGTCCACAACCTATAGTCGTCAGCGCAGCCCCCGCAACTCCATCTTTACCGCTGACGTCGCCGACGTCGTACTCAACTCGCGTGCCGCCAGCAATCGCACACGATCGCGAATCGCTAGCCGATGAAGTCCAGCAATTCCGAATCAAGCTGAACAAAAACCGTGCTGACGAGGAGCTCCAACTCGCTGCATTGCTCGAGACTGTGCTCACCAAGTACGATGCGGTGGCCGAGGAGAATAGCCGGCTACGACGAGAAAACGAGTCCTTGCGGGCCCATCTTCAGCAGCTCAACACATACGGATAGATCACACAGTAAGCCGGTAGGCCGAATCGAATAGATTGACTTGGACTATGTTGGCTTCCACTCTGTGAGCAGCGCTGCGACTGCCATCGCTACACTCGGGATCGCGTCCATGGCTCGCTCGACCATTTTCGACTGGCGCTTTTGTAACCACGCAACCGTTTCGGCGTGGCCCTTCCCGACGGCACAACAGAATGCGCGTACTGAGCATTGCGCCAAGAGTGGGTCCTTTTGTTGCAGCCACTGGAGCACGCGTAACCGGCCTCGCTTGGCCGCCACATCTCCTAGCGGGTGCTCGCTTTTCTTGCTTGTCCAGACCCAGTCGATGACTTCCACGTGACCGTTCTCTGCAGCGACAACATCAATCCCTTGCCAAATACGCCGGCAAAACGCCGTGTGGATCGTGAGCCCGTGGGTCTCTAAGTGTCGCGAGATAGTTTGCAACACAGCGATGTGGCCGTGCTTTGCAGCCGTCCACGCCGCCGTGCGGAACGTCGCCAGCTCCTCTGCTCGATCAAATATCCACTGCAGCAGATCTCCATGGTTGTACGCTGCGGCCCACCGCACGATGCGAGTGGCTTCTTCTTCTACGAGAGATGCGGCCCCGGGTTGCCCGAGATACCATTGCACGAGCGAGACGTCGCGTGTCGACTGGAGCAGCAGCACGAGATTCGGGTACCAAAACACACTGGCGTGGTTCATTTCCACAAGGCGCTGGAGTACCTCCTTGGACCTGGTCTTCATGGCCCACTTCGGAATCCACTCTGATCGCTGGCACACGTCAACTGGTAAATGGAGTAGGAGCTGTCTAACAGCGGCAGTGACTTTGGCGAGAGGTTGAGTGGCTACGGCTGCCCACTGGAATAGCCGCTTCTGCTCCAACTCAGCGTTCCGCACTCCGAGTGCGGCCCTGTCCTCGTCGTGGTACCGCTCAAGCGTGAGGAAAAACGCCCATTTTGAGAAATCTTGGCGCACAAACAGAAACTCCTTGAGGTTGACGACCAGCCAGTCCACCGCATCAAAGCAGCCTTGCGAGATGAGGGTCACAAAGTCGATCCGAAAGTCAGAGACATCTCGCACAGAAAGAGTGGAGCCCACCACCGCGCCTCGGACGACGTCAAGCAGATACGCGGCCACGGCGACGCGGTTCTCACTGATGGCGAGCTGGAGCATATTCGATTCAAAGAGTCCGACATCCTCGATGAGCCACCGCACAATTTCGAGGGAGCCACCACGCACAGCACGAGCCAGGACGAAGCGCAGGTCACTGTCGTCCGGCGGCTGCCGTGACCAAAGGTACTGTAAGACCTTGAGATGGCCGTGGCTCGCGGCGTCTCCCAGTGCGCGCACGCTGATTGCACACCCTACGTCCTCGTGGAGAAACTGAACAGCCTCTAGTAGTCCATTGCCCGCGGCCTCGATCAAGAAGTTGTCCCACCGGGGCGTTCGCTGGTTCCGCATCTTGGTCGTGAGCTTTGCATCGGGAAACGTCTCTTCGATCCATTCGTGGAGCTGCATGAAGCCACCAGCTCGAACCGTGAGCCGTGATGCCAGGGGGTACTCGATCTCGAAGTCCTCATTATAGAGCCACTGCACAATATGCAAATGGCCATGCGCCAACGCAGACAGCGTGACTTCCTCAATGTCCTTGTGCACTGGTCGGTCCATCTCAAAGAAGCACTGCACGATCGCGAGCTGGCCACACTCGGCGGCGCGCACGACAGCCTCCGTGCTTGACATATCCCGTCCGCATGCCTGCTCATGAAGCCTCTCAAAGAGCTCGAGGTTGCCTTCGATCGCCGCCCACGTCTTGAGTGGGTACAGCGTCGTAGCTTGCTTGACGTTCTTGCGAGGCAGCAGCCCATGGTCGCGGGATGCACAGTAGGCGTACGTCGCTCGATCGTCGGGAACATGAACGTTCCACCCATAGAAGCCGCCAATGGCTTTCGCGGGTTTGCCCTTGAGCGTCCATGTGATCTTGACTCCGTCTTGGACAAGCTGCGCGGTTTTGCGATGGGTCAATACCCATCGCACAATGTCCAGGTGCTTCCCCTTGGCGGCCCATTCAACAGCGAGATGGGGGTCGTACGAACTCACTTCGTGGAGCCACACGACGGCGTCCAAATGGCCGCGGCGACAGGCTTCGTACATGACGTGGGTGGGCATCTCCACTGGTGCGTAGTGGAGGTGTCGAAGAAAACCGGCCAGCGACGCTGTATACCGGAGACCGTGCTTTGCCAGTTCCTGCTTGAGCGCAGAGAGATCGCAGACCTCAACCTCTCGCCGACCGCTACCGTGGCGGCCACGCAGTAGCTCCTCGTGGATCGTCGCTGCCGCCAGCCAGCAGCCGTTCCCGGTCGCGACGTGAAGCATTCGAGTCGCGCATTGCGGGCTCCTTCCAGCAAACGTGTCTTCGAACACAAGAAATCGCCAGAGCGAGCGATTGCGTGTCTCCATCGCGTACAGCGTGAGGCTCAGCGCGTCATCGTCGTCGAGCAATGGGGACAGCACGCGCCACGTCCAGTCGGTCTGGATCCACACCATTTTCGTGGTGGTGCTGAGCAATCCATCCAAGCGAATCTAAAGCGTACTTAAAAATCATGTGAACGGTCTATGCACAAGATGACTACGTTCGGGAGTGATGAGAAAACTCCACACGTTGGAGACTCACCAGCCGAATTCGCAGCACTCAGAATGGGAATCCACTTGGCTTTGGGGAATTCTGGATTTGGAGAGAGTCTTTGCCGGTAGCTCACTCACTATGTGGTGGATGCCTCAGCATCCGGTCGCGACAATACAGTACGACACGCGTGCTGAGCTTCTGGGAGAAGTCTAAGCTATGCTGCGATCGAAAAGTGGGGACTAGGAACACATCTGTTATGTGCTGATGCAGCTCAGTCGTCCACGACGATCACTCCAGTACAGTACGAACTGCGGTTGCCATGAGCTGTTCCAGCGGAGCGCATTCACAACTCCACCCATTATTGGCTAATAACACAGTAGTACATTTGGGGCATGCGTGTGATTGGCTACAATCAACTCAAACACCATCCGGATAAACGGTTATATTCCGCTGGCTCTTTCAATGGTGTATCCGGATAATGTATGTCAACAGGTATCCATGTCCCTCAGGACTTGCGCCCATCATTCCTCCATTTCGGGAAACGCGCCACCCATCATGGGCTTCCTCGCGACGCGGTTCCACCTGGGCGTGCGCGGCACCGTCCGCGTGGTGCTGGAGCAGGACGCGCTGCTTCCCGGTGACGCGCTCGTCGGCACGGTCTTTCTGGACGTTGCCAAGCCCGTTGACTCGGCCAGTACGTGGCCCGCAGCCTTGCCGTTCAGACTCCTGATCCGTTTCTGACCACGCTCCTACTATCTCTACTATGTAGCGCTCAAGGTCTGCGTGCACGGATGCCAGACACTCAACTGGACGACGTCTTCGGGCGACGCAATGATCGCGCACAGCAAGAAGTTCGATCATCTCATGAAAGAGGTATGTATCCACATGCACAGGGGAGCGACTCGCCCAAGACTCCCTCCCTCCTCCTTGACACGGTTGCAATGACCTTGGTCGTAGATTGAGCTGGTCAGCCCCGACGCCGCGTTCGCGGTCGGCGAGTCGCAATACCCGTTTGAGTTCGTGCTTCCCGTGGATCTGCAGCACAATTTCGATTACAGGTGCAAGCGCATCGAAGAGCTCCAGAGCGTCTGCGTGTGTGTGCATTACGAAGTCGAGGCGACGCTGTCGGTCAAAGACGGCGTGGCGTCGGATCTCTCGAGCAAGGCGTCGTTCCGCGTGAACGCGCTGCCCATGGCCGTGCCGTTTGGGCGACGCGTCGGCGCGGCACGGGAAGACACGGTCAAGTTTCTCGCCATGTTCAAGCGCGGTTCCTGCCACATTGGATTGAGTATCAATACAGATGTTCTCGACGCAGCTTCGACGATTGAAGCGCGCGTGCGGCTGCAATTGAACACGCCACAGAGCCCCAAGTACATTGTGCTTGTACTGTACGAGGACGTGCTCGTGAATCGCCACAACCACCGCTTTCCCGGTTCCAAGCGAGGCGCGCGACCCATCTGTGCGCGACGATATGAGAGGGCAATGATCGAGGCATCCGAGGCTGTCAATAACGTCATCACGATGCAGCTCCAATTGCCCATCGCGTCCCACACGTTCGATAAGTCACTCGTGCTGAATCCGACCATGCGGTCGTTCTTCGTCAGTGTCAGCTACCGCATCGCCGTCGAGGTCAAGTTCCCCCTGGCGCCTCGCATCCGCGTCCACGCCCCCGTGACCGTCATCCCGCGGCTTGTCGCACCGCATGAGCTCGAAGTCACGGCTATTGAGGAGGCCGTACTTGTGACGACCTGAGCCATTACGTCACATCTCCACATCTCCACGAGCGTGCGGCCATCAATTCACCAACGTCGCTGGCAAGGCGGCGGTGTGTCCACGTCTCTGGTTCGGCCACGGGCCATAGTCGTGTACAGTCCCTCGCTGCAGACGCTACGGTCGATGTTTGCCGAATCCCGTCCACTGACGCTCGTTGGATTAGGGATACCCGCACATAGAGCTGCGATCCGTCGCCCGTTGGCCAGGTCGGCTTTACTTCGTCTGCGAGGCCTTGCGGCAAGCAAGAGCCTCCTTTGGTGGCCTTGCCAGATTTGTTGTGCTCCATGAGCTCCTGCTCTCTTGTTGTGCCGACCCAGGCATGGCATTCGCTATGAAGTGCTTACGACAAGAAAACCATCAGTTGTGTCACCGACCCTCTTGTTGAACAGTATAATATCTCATGCACAGAATCAAGTGGGTGGAGCCGCACCCACTTCTCTATTGATCTGTGCCTTCTCATTCCGTGGCCGCTCATGTGGCACCTATAGTGTATTATCGCGCGCTTCTACAATAGTCAACACCTGTACAAGAGTGCTGTGTGCCCCCTTGTGTGACAGCTGGATACAGCTCTATAAAAAACGTATTATGTGCTTGCTCGTTACTAATCCGTCTGGGGACTGTCGCGTGGGAAATACAAGGTGTCATGCTACTGGGCGCGAACACAGCGGTGTGGGTTGCAGTCCTGCTTCCCTCAGCAAATGGCCGTTTTCTGCTTTGTGCCCCGACCCAACAAAGCATGTGACTTGTGAGGCTGACGATCGCCATTGGATGGTTCTGAAATCTCAAGTATCCAAGTGACCCGCGTGGAAATGGCAAATCGCTCATTCCAAGTTTTACGACGACCTACACGAGCGTCTCCTCTCGTCCTCCCCCCAAGCCCCCGAACGTCCCTTTCTCCTCCGTAATGATTGGAAACGCTGCCTTTTTCGCCGGTGCCCTTGCCTCGACCGGGCTCCTGCCCCACACACTGGGTTAGTCCCTGCGTCAGCTCAAAGCCATGAACCTCCAAGCCGCGATGCAGCACGCACCGCAGGCGTCGTGCTACATCGATCATGGTTTTGATTACCCCGGCAATGATGTCGGCAATGTGCGAGGCAACTACGACGAGTGCTGTGTCAAGTGCGCAAGCTCGCATCTCGACTGTACGGCCTGGACGTGGACCGACTTCAATGGCGGCACGTGCTGGCTCAAGTCGGGCCGCGGCGAAATTGTTCCCAAGGCCAACGCCAAGTCGTCCTTGTTCTTCCCCAGGTCGGAGGCGGTATGCGATCACCGACCAGACCTCGACTTTGTGGGCAACGACCTCGTGCGTGTCAACGGCACCACTGTTGACACGTGCTGCGACGCGTGCCACAAGACCCTCGGCTGCCGAGCATACACGTGGTCGGACTACGAGGGCGGCTCGTGCTGGCTGAAGAGCAAGGTCACCGAAGCTGTCTACAATGCCGGGGTCAAGTCAGCGAGACGAGCCCTGGTGGTCGACGAGTTCCTTTGGAGAGAGGCGCCGATGGACGCCACACGTCAATGATAAAGCGCTGATGTTCCATCTTGTACCTCGAGCGGAAAGTAAAAGGGATAAACGGGTTCGCAATGCACGGCCGCTTGCGCAAAGTGAAGCTTCTCAGGCGTGGATACGTCCATGATCGACGCGAGGTCCTGCACGCCTGGCTCCGTAGTAGTGATCGAGAAGCTTGTCCTATTGCCAGCAGCGATCTCCTCTCGCTCAACGCAGAACTGTGATCCATAGGCATTGAAGAACCCTCTATCGTACCAGACCGATTGCTCGATGAACGTCTCCATCCATGACCAAAAGGTTGAGACGTTGGTTCCCTCGAGAAACATGAGGTAGAGTCGGGGGCTTGGATTTGGGACGACACGAGGAAGCTCTTGAACATCCGTGTAACTGAGAAGCAGACACCCCAACAGGGTGCTTTCAAAAAGCTCAGCTGGCACTGTCGCGATGCGGCTTCCAGCCAACGAAAGCGTCATCGGGTTGATCTTGAGCAGAGTGTGCGGGATCGCTTGCAGCGCAGAGTACTCGAACGATAACGCCATTTCCACGGGCCAGAGGTCGTGCAAATTATCGGGCAGTGTCTCCAGATTGGTAGCACTCGTCACGAAGTTGAGAAGCGATTTCGGGAATGCTGGATCGAGAAGCCCCGCTGGCAGCTGACCATTGGAAAAATTCGTTCGAATGGCAAAGACAGCGCGCATTTTCTCGTGGGCCACGGCCGTTAATGCCGCCTCCTTGGGCCAGAACGCGATTGTCGTGTTGTAGAGTTTCAAGCTTGTGAGCTGATGGAACTGCTGGATCGTCGCTGGCATTTCAAGCTGCGAGCAGTGGCGCACAAACAGCCGGGCAGACGCACCAAAGTCGTACGTGTGCCAGGCCTCGTCCATTGATGCCAATGATCCAGACACTCCGCCGAGTTGATGGCAGTCGAGTTCCACCAGCGAGCACGCCGGTTTGTTGACAAACCACGGGCGAATCATGAGCCGACACGGAATTTTTGAAGAAAGCTGCCGTGTCTCTGCAATAATGTGAACGACCAAGATGGCAAACCCAAGCAGAACGAAAAACATTGGAGCCGCCTTCTCCAGCAGAAACTTGACTGTGCGAGTCCACTTCGAGTTGCTTGTTGGCTTGGGCGATTGCTGAGCCGCGACTCCGTCCACTGGTGCCGGTGCGACGGCAATCTTGTGGAGTGGCACTCGAGAAGGTGGTGGCTTTGCTGGTCTGAGCAGGTTCTTGATCGACTTCGTGCACTGGAGCAAACCCACAGCAAATACCAACCGCGAAGCCATGTCGGCCCATGACACAACCATCATCATTTGAAACTCTTGCTGCATGTTCGTGAACCATACGTCGTCGAACCAGTTGTCAAACGGGAATCCCATGTCAGGGTCCGTATATTGCGGCGCGTACGTCGCAAAGATCCAAAAGGAGACGCCAATCGACGACACCATGTCGAGCACCGCGTCGCACAGGAGACTCATCATGCGGCGTTCCACGTGGCGGTTGCCATAGTAGCGATGCACGAGCGGCGTCGACCAGCAGTTGGCAACGAGCAGCACGACGTAGAACCGAATGAGCCACACGCGCGGCAGCAAATAGCTCATGCGGTACACTTGGATCGTTTGAAGAGTGGTCTCGATGAGCTCGCGCACGAGGTGCAAGTGGTCAAAGTAGACGCCGTCCACGCCGAGGTATCCACGGCGGCCAAACACTGCGTAGAATAGTGCAATCGCGAACACCAGGCACGACGACAAGCATCGTTTCAGCCACATTGCCACGCGGCTGCGCAGTGACACAGGTCGCCGCGGAACCGCCGTCATTGTCGTGGCTGATCGTAGTCTGGCGGAGAGTCGTGCGAGCCACGGTGGTGCGGTGGGTAGAAACACGAGTCGACGCGCTTGGAGCGACCCGATCAGCATCGCCGCAATGAGCAGAAGATGTAACGCGGAGACAATCTCGTGGATCGTCGCCACTTTAATGTACTGGGTTGAACTGATGCCGATCGAATAGGTGGAGAGTTGATAGTCAACGTTGGTCCAACGCATGGCGCGGTAGACAAGAGCTGCGCCGAGGTAGTAACCAGCGTTGACGACGTGGAGCAGCAACAAGACGAGCCACCAGATCGCAAACCCGAACGACGACGTCTGGAGGTGCATGACAGGAGGAGTAGGGTGAGACGCTGGCGACGTCGCTTCGACGGGGGCTATCATGGCAAGTGAGTAATGCGAGTCGATCGTTCGAAGTGCGAATGAACGGAAGGCCTTCGTCTGTGTGTTTTCGTTTTATCAGTGGAAGTGGGCTAGTGCATTGAGAGTGTGCAGCGAGGGTGGCCGACGAGTGATAAAATTAGACCCCGCTGCAGTTAGGCATGCCTCAAATTGGACTCGGTGCTCAGGTGCCACTACGTTCGTACCTACAGAGCAAGAGTGCTCACTGTACACCACACATCCTCCGTGAGGATAGAAAGTTAACACGGACGTTGCACTGGGAAGGCTTGTCTTTTATGCGTCAACCTTAATCTATCGACTAGAGATGACACGAATTAAGAAGCGAAAGCTAATGCAGGCCACTGCGTGGCTCATATACAAGGTGGGAAAGACGCCGTCGAAACTGACATCGACGGAATCTGAGCAATGGTGATCTTCTTAGATCGTTCCCGACTTGACGCCGTTCTTGGTGACTGGCGTGCCCTTGGCGGTCTTGAGCCAGCACGTGCCACCGTTCAGGTCCGACCACGAGAACGCCTTGCAGCCGGGCTTGTTGCGGCAGATGTCGCAGCACGCCG